>JARPMR010000026.1:13601152-13888142 GCA_029955525.1 Oeneis ivallda | reverse complement strand
ACACTTGTCTTACACTTAAGAGCATGCTGGGAATGTGGGCAGCGCTTGTTGAGCTGCGACACCTTCCGAGATAAGAGCGTGCGGGCACACCGCCTGCTGCTCGAGCTGAGCCGACAAGACGAACTGGTGAGTCTTACACTTGTCTTACACTTAAGAGCATGCTGGGAATGTGGGCAGCGCTTGTTGAGCTGCGACACCTTCCGAGATAAGAGCGTGCGGGCACACCGCCTGCTGCTCGAGCTGAGCCGACAAGACGAACTGGTGAGTCTTACACTTGTCTTACACTTAAGAGCATGCTGGGAATGTGGGCAGCGCTTGTTGAGCTGCGACACCTTCCGAGATAAGAGCGTGCGGGCACACCGCCTGCTGCTCGAGCTGAGCCGACAAGACGAACTGGTGAGTCTTACACTTGTCTTACACTTAAGAGCATGCTGGGAATGTGGGCAGCGCTTGTTGAGCTGCGACACCTTCCGAGATAAGAGCGTGCGGGCACACCGCCTGCTGCTCGAGCTGAGCCGACAAGACGAACTGGTGAGTCTTACACTACTTGTCTTACACTTAAGAGCATGCTGGGAATGTGGGCAGCGCTTGTTGAGCTGCGACACCTTCCGAGATAAGAGCGTGCGGGCACACCGCCTGCTGCTCGAGCTGAGCCGACAAGACGAACTGGTGAGTCTTACACTTGTCTTACACTTAAGAGCATGCTGGGAATGTGGGCAGCGCTTGTTGAGCTGCGACACCTTCCGAGATAAGAGCGTGCGGGCACACCGCCTGCTGCTCGAGCTGAGCCGACAAGACGAACTGGTGAGTCTTACACTTGTCTTACACTTAAGAGCATGCTGGGAATGTGGGCAGCGCTTGTTGAGCTGCGACACCTTCCGAGATAAGAGCGTGCGGGCACACCGCCTGCTGCTCGAGCTGAGCCGACAAGACGAACTGGTGAGTCTTACACTTGTCTTACACTTAAGAGCATGCTGGGAATGTGGGCAGCGCTTGTTGAGCTGCGACACCTTCCGAGATAAGAGCGTGCGGGCACACCGCCTGCTGCTCGAGCTGAGCCGACAAGACGAACTGGTGAGTCTTACACTTGTCTTACACTTAAGAGCATGCTGGGAATGTGGGCAGCGCTTGTTGAGCTGCGACACCTTCCGAGATAAGAGCGTGCGGGCACACCGCCTGCTGCTCGAGCTGAGCCGACAAGACGAACTGGTGAGTCTTACACTTGTCTTACACTTAAGAGCATGCTGGGAATGTGGGCAGCGCTTGTTGAGCTGCGACACCTTCCGAGATAAGAGCGTGCGGGCACACCGCCTGCTGCTCGAGCTGAGCCGACAAGACGAACTGGTGAGTCTTACACTTGTCTTACACTTAAGAGCATGCTGGGAATATGGGCAGCGCTTGTTGAGCTGCGAGACCTTCCGAGATAAGAGCGTGCGGGCACACCGCCTGCTGCTCGAGCTGAGCCGACAAGACGAACTGGTGAGTCTTACACTTGTCTTACACTTAAGAGCATGCTGGGAATGTGGGCAGCGCTTGTTGAGCTGCGACACCTTCCGAGATAAGAGCGTGCGGGCACACCGCCTGCTGCTCGAGCTGAGCCGACAAGACGAACTGGTGAGTCTTACACTTGTCTTACACTTAAGAGCATGCTGAGAATGTGGGCAGCGCTTGTTGAGCTGCGACACCTTCCGAGATAAGAGCGTGCGGGCACACCGCCTGCTGCTCGAGCTGAGCCGACAAGACGAACTGGTGAGTCTTACACTTGTCTTATACTTAAGAGCATGCTGGGAATGTGGGCAGCGCTTGTTGAGCTGCGACACCTTCCGAGATAAGAGCGTGCGGGCACACCGCCTGCTGCTCGAGCTGAGCCGACAAGACGAACTGGTGAGTCTTACACTTGTCTTACACTTAAGAGCATGCTGGGAATGTGGGCAGCGCTTGTTGAGCTGCGACACCTTCCGAGATAAGAGCGTGCGGGCACACCGCCTGCTGCTCGAGCTGAGCCGACAAGACGAACTGGTGAGTCTTACACTTGTCTTACACTTAAGAGCATGCTGGGAATGTGGGCAGCGCTTGTTGAGCTGCGACACCTTCCGAGATAAGAGCGTGCGGGCACACCGCCTGCTGCTCGAGCTGAGCCGACAAGACGAACTGGTGAGTCTTACACTTGTCTTACACTTAAGAGCATGCTGGGAATGTGGGCAGCGCTTGTTGAGCTGCGACACCTTCCGAGATAAGAGCGTGCGGGCACACCGCCTGCTGCTCGAGCTGAGCCGACAAGACGAACTGGTGAGTCTTACACTTGTCTTACACTTAAGAGCATGCTGGGAATGTGGGCAGCGCTTGTTGAGCTGCGACACCTTCCGAGATAAGAGCGTGCGGGCACACCGCCTGCTGCTCGAGCTGAGCCGAGAAGACGAACTGGTGAGTCTTACACTTGTCTTACACTTAAGAGCATGCTGGGAATGTGGGCAGCGCTTGTTGAGCTGCGACACCTTCCGAGATAAGAGCGTGCGGGCACACCGCCTGCTGCTTGAGCTGAGCCGACAAGACGAACTGGTGAGTCTTACACTTGTCTTACACTTAAGAGCATGCTGGGAATGTGGGCAGCGCTTGTTGAGCTGCGACACCTTCCGAGATAAGAGCGTGCGGGCACACCGCCTGCTGCTCGAGCTGAGCCGACAAGACGAACTGGTGAGTCTTACACTTGTCTTACACTTAAGAGCATGCTGGGAATGTGGGCAGCGCTTGTTGAGCTGCGACACCTTCCGAGATAAGAGCGTGCGGGCACACCGCCTGCTGCTCGAGCTGAGCCGACAAGACGAACTGGTGAGTCTTACACTTGTCTTACACTTAAGAGCATGCTGGGAATGTGGGCAGCGCTTGTTGAGTTGCGACACCTTCCGAGATAAGAGCGTGCGGGCACACCGCCTGCTGCTCGAGCTGAGCCGACAAGACGAACTGGTGAGTCTTACACTTGTCTTACACTTAAGAGCATGCTGGGAATGTGGGCAGCGCTTGTTGAGCTGCGACACCTTCCGAGATAAGAGCGTGCGGGCACACCGCCTGCTGCTCGAGCTGAGCCGACAAGACGAACTGGTGAGTCTTACACTTGTCTTACACTTAAGAGCATGCTGGGAATGTGGGCAGCGCTTGTTGAGCTGCGACACCTTCCGAGATAAGAGCGTGCGGGCACACCGCCTGCTGCTCGAGCTGAGCCGACAAGACGAACTGGTGAGTCTTACACTTGTCTTACACTTAAGAGCATGCTGGGAATATGGGCAGCGCTTGTTGAGCTGCGAGACCTTCCGAGATAAGAGCGTGCGGGCACACCGCCTGCTGCTCGAGCTGAGCCGACAAGACGAACTGGTGAGTCTTACACTTGTCTTACACTTAAGAGCATGCTGGGAATGTGGGCAGCGCTTGTTGAGCTGCGACACCTTCCGAGATAAGAGCGTGCGGGCACACCGCCTGCTGCTCGAGCTGAGCCGACAAGACGAACTGGTGAGTCTTACACTTGTCTTACACTTAAGAGCATGCTGAGAATGTGGGCAGCGCTTGTTGAGCTGCGACACCTTCCGAGATAAGAGCGTGCGGGCACACCGCCTGCTGCTCGAGCTGAGCCGACAAGACGAACTGGTGAGTCTTACACTTGTCTTATACTTAAGAGCATGCTGGGAATGTGGGCAGCGCTTGTTGAGCTGCGACACCTTCCGAGATAAGAGCGTGCGGGCACACCGCCTGCTGCTCGAGCTGAGCCGACAAGACGAACTGGTGAGTCTTACACTTGTCTTACACTTAAGAGCATGCTGGGAATGTGGGCAGCGCTTGTTGAGCTGCGACACCTTCCGAGATAAGAGCGTGCGGGCACACCGCCTGCTGCTCGAGCTGAGCCGACAAGACGAACTGGTGAGTCTTACACTTGTCTTACACTTAAGAGCATGCTGGGAATGTGGGCAGCGCTTGTTGAGCTGCGACACCTTCCGAGATAAGAGCGTGCGGGCACACCGCCTGCTGCTCGAGCTGAGCCGACAAGACGAACTGGTGAGTCTTACACTTGTCTTACACTTAAGAGCATGCTGGGAATGTGGGCAGCGCTTGTTGAGCTGCGACACCTTCCGAGATAAGAGCGTGCGGGCACACCGCCTGCTGCTCGAGCTGAGCCGACAAGACGAACTGGTGAGTCTTACACTTGTCTTACACTTAAGAGCATGCTGGGAATGTGGGCAGCGCTTGTTGAGCTGCGACACCTTCCGAGATAAGAGCGTGCGGGCACACCGCCTGCTGCTCGAGCTGAGCCGAGAAGACGAACTGGTGAGTCTTACACTTGTCTTACACTTAAGAGCATGCTGGGAATGTGGGCAGCGCTTGTTGAGCTGCGACACCTTCCGAGATAAGAGCGTGCGGGCACACCGCCTGCTGCTTGAGCTGAGCCGACAAGACGAACTGGTGAGTCTTACACTTGTCTTACACTTAAGAGCATGCTGGGAATGTGGGCAGCGCTTGTTGAGCTGCGACACCTTCCGAGATAAGAGCGTGCGGGCACACCGCCTGCTGCTCGAGCTGAGCCGACAAGACGAACTGGTGAGTCTTACACTTGTCTTACACTTAAGAGCATGCTGGGAATGTGGGCAGCGCTTGTTGAGCTGCGACACCTTCCGAGATAAGAGCGTGCGGGCACACCGCCTGCTGCTCGAGCTGAGCCGACAAGACGAACTGGTGAGTCTTACACTTGTCTTACACTTAAGAGCATGCTGGGAATGTGGGCAGCGCTTGTTGAGTTGCGACACCTTCCGAGATAAGAGCGTGCGGGCACACCGCCTGCTGCTCGAGCTGAGCCGACAAGACGAACTGGTGAGTCTTACACTTGTCTTACACTTAAGAGCATGCTGGGAATGTGGGCAGCGCTTGTTGAGCTGCGACACCTTCCGAGATAAGAGCGTGCGGGCACACCGCCTGCTGCTCGAGCTGAGCCGACAAGACGAACTGGTGAGTCTTACACTTGTCTTACACTTAAGAGCATGCTGGGAATGTGGGCAGCGCTTGTTGAGCTGCGACACCTTCCGAGATAAGAGCGTGCGGGCACACCGCCTGCTGCTCGAGCTGAGCCGACAAGACGAACTGGTGAGTCTTACACTTGTCTTACACTTAAGAGCATGCTGGGAATGTGGGCAGCGCTTGTTGAGTTGCGACACCTTCCGAGATAAGAGCGTGCGGGCACACCGCCTGCTGCTCGAGCTGAGCCGACAAGACGAACTGGTGAGTCTTACACTTGTCTTACACTTAAGAGCATGCTGGGAATGTGGGCAGCGCTTGTTGAGTTGCGACACCTTCCGAGATAAGAGCGTGCGGGCACACCGCCTGCTGCTCGAGCTGAGCCGACAAGACGAACTGGTGAGTCTTACACTTGTCTCACACTTAAGAGCATGCTGGGAATGTGGGCAGCGCTTGTTGAGCTGCAACACCTTACACTTAATAATAATTTATTTATTTATTTTTTAAGTGAATCCTTTTGAACACCAGTTTAGTAGTTTACATTCATAAAATGATCATAGGTACAGGAGCATTAATCAGCTAGAAAAAAAACCTATTGTGAGACGCAGACGCGTTTCTGAGACGCAGAGAATAGTCTTTTTTATGGGACGTCACAATAATATTAACAAGTGTAAATTAAAAATATTATTTTTAAAAAACAAACTTTTAATAGCTGGCTGCGTCATAAAATCCTAAGACCAGAGTACTTGTAAATACCAATCAAACGAGCCCAAACTCAATGGGGTTACGTTGTTTTATTACAGAGTTCCCAAAGCCACCTTCTGGCTTAATCTTCAGACCCTGGATATCATCTAGGACCAGAGTACTAGTCAAGACGAATCAAACGAGCCCAAATTCAATGGGTTTAAGCAGTTTTATTGTTGCAGTTAAGCAGTTGTACGCTCTTCGCGCTATCTATATTTTTATAATAATCTGTTCCAAACCATTCGCTTCCATTCATGTACTCGTTCCTTTGGTTTGGACCAATCGCAGAGCTCATTTCATCGGGAGCATACGGTCACTTATCGGATCTCTTCGAGTCTCCGGTGGCCAGCCCAGTTGGCATCGACTAAGGTCATGAGCGGACCTAGCTGTGTGCTGTATATTGAAAACCTATTTCATTTCGGACTTTTTTAAACCTTTCATCACCGCGGTGAACATTGAACCATCTCGCTGTTTTGTGTTGTGCATGTGCCATTACTAAATTCTTACGAACAATCATCCATCCAGCTACATGGGTATCATCATCGACGCTTGAAAATACGCCTGAAAAGTCAGTCAGTCACCGAGTTTGGACATCTCTCCGGTAACGCCGTAAGTACCTGTCTTTTGTCCAAGCCAAATTTTGGAACGAGTGAACTTTAGATTTTCACATCGACGTAAATCATTAACTTTCGTGTCCGAACCCAGATGACGTCACGGGACTCCTAGGCACTACTAGACCCGTGTCGATACAACAGAGTTTCAATAGCCATCTTCCGTCTCCATCATCAGATCAGCTCCATGTCACAATAATATTGCATTGTCATCCGATTTACATAAACATGGAAAATTGCAGCTCAATCAGAAACAGTGAAGTGAAACAGTGAAGAAGTAAACATACATACATACGTCGAAAGTTAAATAAAAGCTTGTATAAAAATAGTACCACGTCTGTTGGGGGGTGGTCACAGTGTCCATACAATTTTTTGCATGGTCCTTTATTAATGTAAATGCTCTTGTAAGTTCGTCATTACTCGTGATTTCTTACAAATGTAAAACTTACCAACGCTCAAGTGAGTTATAGCTACTGTAATAACTTTATTTTCAGTGTAAATGCACTCGTAAGCTACTTACGTAAGTGTTACGTGGACAAGGTACAGTTGCGTTTAAGCAATTAACTATCACTTGCTTCAACGGTGATGGAAAACATCATGAGGAAACCTGCACACCTGAGAGTTCTTCATAATGTTCTCGAAGGTGTGCGAAGTCCACCAATTCGCATTGGGCCAGCGTGGTGGACTATGGCCTATAACTCTTCTCTGAGAGGAGACCTGCGCTCAGTAGTGAGCCGTTGATAGGTTGCTAATGATGAAACTTAGTAGAGCTAAAAGATGGCTATGGGAACTCTGTAATAAAACGACGTAACCCCATCGAATTTGGGCTCGTTTGATTCTTCTTGGTATGTACTCTGGGCGTACATGATATCCAGGGTCTGATGATGGAGCTGAAAGGTGCTAAGGGAACTCGAAATAATACTACGAAACCCTATCGAGTTTAAGCTCGTTTGATTCATCTTGACATATTCTGCTCCTTGATGATATCTAGGCTCTGATGATGTAGGTAGCTACTAGTACTACATAAACATGCTACATAAGCGGGTTGTTACGTTCCCTCAAATATGGTTGAGCGAAGCAATGGCTGGGTCATGCGTCATGCTCGTGAACGGGTGCCGCCGGCGGGAATGGGGCTACTTTATGTCTGCCCATCTTAAGATAGAAGTTAGTCGGTATGCATTTTTGGAACATTCCTCATTGTGGAAACACTGCATATATAGCATAGTATTTACTGTATTGTAAATTTGTTTTGAAAAGAGCAACCGCCGAGTTTCTTGCTGGTTCTTCTCGGCAGGAAAGGCATTCCGAACCAGTGGTAGATTCATCGACTATTCAAAAGCACTTGTAAAAGTTTATTTGAATAAAAAATATTTCTATTCTATTCTACTAAATGTAAACTAGTATTTTAAAAATAAATTTTTTGATTAACGCTTGTTTTTTTTTAATCGCTGTTCAATTTTTGTGATGTGCACGTCACTTTTATCATATTTCAGTTGAGCATGAAAACCATAAAGAAAGTGAATCGAAAAAAACATAAACTGAAATCGACCCTAACCAAGGAAATATTTGAACCTAACCACTTTGACTACCATTTGATACACAACGAAAAAAGTAAAAATATAAAAACAGAGAGCTCAAATAAAAATGTCGCCGTAAAAAGAGAGAGGATTGTCTATGGTTCAGACGCTACAAATAAATTGAAAAATGAAGGTATTTATAATTTTTATTATCATCATCAGCAACCCATCAACGGCTCACTACTGAGCGCAGGTCTCCTCTCAGAGATGGGTTATAGGCCATAGTCCACCTCGCTGGTCCAATGCGGATTGGCGGACTTCACACCTTCGAGAACATTATGAAGAACTCTCAGGTGTGCAGGTTTCCTCACGATGTTTTCCTTCACCGTTGAAGCTAGTGATATTTAATTGCTTAAACGCACTTGACTCCGAAAAGTCAGAGGTGCGTACCCGGGATCGAACCTGCGACCCTCCGAATAGGAGACCACAGTCCTAACCACTAGGCTATCACTGCTTAATTTTTATTATTATTTATTTTAAACATTTCACTGGGGTTAATTTCCCCACCTGGTGACAGAAGGGCTGGGTCATATTTTGCCCAAAGAATCAGCCTGGCTGTCCAACGCGGTCATGCAGCCATTATTCTATGCACCTTTCCACGCGAGCATGATGTGTATAGTAATTATATTAGATTCTTCTTTATCAACCTATAGACGTCCACACTCCACAGGTCTCCTGCATGGACTTCCACAGGCTTCGGTCTTGCGCCGCCTATATCCAGCGGCTCCCTGCGACTCGTTTGATGTCGTCGGTTCAGCTAGTATATTTTTATATGCTTTCAAAGCGCTGCCTTGTGGAATTCCGTTATAGTTTATTTATAATTAGGTATTTGACTGATATTTTTTCATTTATTTAAAATAACTTTTTTAAATATTATAACACAATGCCATTTCTCTTTTTTAAATATCTTCACTAGTCTCCGAATTATAAACTGTTTTACTGTGACTGTATCTGTCTCTTTCTAAAACGAAATTTTCTATCGAGCGTGTATGGAGCTGTTGAATTGTGACATCACACTTCACTAGCACTCTCTCTGTCTAACAGGAAACTTTAATGCTTTATTGTTTATAACCATGGAACTACATCGTTGTTTATAACTTATTTGTTTTTGGACCGATTTATTCTCTGTTTTTACAAATATTATTCTTACATGTTACATTTTCGATTATAAACAACGAATATCAACATTTGACTACAGTCAAATACCCAATTGATGAGATGATGAAGATTTAATTTTGTTTAAATTTTATTAGTAATTTAGATTATTTTTATATTGCTGTTTATAATTTATATACTACTTTATAATAATAATATAAGTAGTTTTTTTTATTATGGTTTATAGTTTCCTAACATATAAGATTCTAATGAAGTTGCATGGGTTAAATCGGCTTGGCATTCAACTGCCCCAAGATAGTATAAAAAATTTATTACAATGTAATAGCTACATAATAATATTGTAAAAGGGCAACTGCTGAGTTTCTTGCCGGCTCTTCTCAGCAGAACTGCTTTCCGAACCGGTGGTAGAGTCATGACGTGTCATAAGAGCCACAGGTTGGCCTACGTGAAATAAATAATTTTGATTTTTTTTTAAATAATGTAATAGGAATGGATTTTGTCTGAAAATAAAGTTTAAAATATGAAATAAACTGTTCACATTGAAGCTGCGATATTGAAGCCTGGATTGAAACTTAAACAGGAAAGAGCAAATAAGGACATAACGATGGAAGAAGGGTTTTCACATGATGATATTAACAACACATTTATGATTGGAGACATACACAAGGTGACAATAATATAATAACTCGGCGACTGATATTTAAAAAAAACTTGAGAGGTGTCAAGGGACACCCGGATGGAACGAAGTTCCTTTCGATTAATTAATTTGGCATTGTGTTCATTATTTTCACAGTACAATATAAGATCTCGGTAGCCTTGTGGTTTCGACAGTCGCTAAACAGTTAAAAGTCGATGGTTCGAATTCCAGCTCGACAGACCGAATTTTCCATTTTCAATTTAATTTATGTATGTTTACAAGATGCTGGAGTGGCGACCCCGCACCGGGAAGCGCAGTGTTGGCAGACCCCCCCACCAGGTGGACCGACGACATCAAACGAGTCGCAGGGAGCCGCTGGATCCAGGCGGCGCAAGACCGAGACCTGTGGAAGTCCATGCAAGAGACCTTTGTCCAGCAATGGACGTCTATCGGTTGATGAAGAAGAAGAAGATGTTTACATGTGGAATCTTTCCCAAATTTTTTATAACTTATAAGTTATAAAAATTAAGGAAAAATTCCACATGTAGAAATTATTTAAAATAAAATTGAAAATAGAAAATTCAGTCCGTCGAGCTGGGATTCGAACCATCGACTTTTAACTGTTAAGCGACTGCAGAAGCCACAAGGCTACGGAGACCCAATATTGTTCCGTGAAAATACCGAACACAATGCCAAATTCACATTCAAAAAGTGTCAGTTTCAAAAAAGTGTCGTCCGTCTAGCCCCTTCCGAGTTCCGCACCGCGCGATAAGGAACTACGTTCCAAAAACCGTGGTACCTAAAGTAGAATCAATCATTCAGTAGACTAAAATGACAGTTGCTAATGTCACTTTGTAAAATAATATTGCCATATTTATTGTAATAGTGATGTTCTAGTTCAGTAGGTAGTGATAGCTGTAGTACTGTACTATTACATTTCATTTTATAAATCTCATAAGATCACATAATATGTAATGGAAATAGTAATAAAGTTCACCTTTTTAAAGCTGTAATAATAGAAAGCACGAATAGAAATATTTAAGATCTATTTTTAGTACTAAAAGTTGTTTTATCTCCTCAGTATAGGCCGACAAAGACGAGATCAGATTTTCCATAAGATATTAATTGCTATTCAAAATATTTTTGTATCAATCATAATAAACACAATTTGGGAATTTTCTTAGTAAATAAAAAAATAAGTGTTTTGGTACACGACGTAATGAGTAAGTGATTGATGTGGATCCTTTAGTCACAACAGTATTTTATTTTCATCAGAAGCTGACAACACTGTTAATGACAATTCACTCTACTGAATTATTGATTCTACTTTAGTATCTTGAAATCTTAACTTTTTCTCGGTGTAACTTATTTTAGTGTATCGAAAAAAATCTGGAAAATCTATTTCATCATCATCATTAGCAACCTATCAACGGCTCACTACTGAGCGCAGGTCTTCTCTCAGAGAAGGGTGGAACCACGCTGCGCGCTGGCCCATTGCGAATTGGTGGATTTCGCACACCTTCGAGAGCATTACGAAGAACTCTCAGACGTGCAGGTTTCCACACGATGTTTTCCTTCACCGTTGAAGCAAGTGATATATGTACAGGGTGGGCCAGACCAGGTGGATATAAAATCTTTTTTAGATTGTTCTCTTAGGGGCCTACCAGGACCCGGAAGGAAAAAAATCGGTTCCCACCCGATTACGAGAAAAAAAATTTTATTTAAAATTTTGGAAAATCATTGCTTTGACGAACTTTTAATTTTTTTTTTAATTTTTTCAGTAACAATTTCCGCAATTTTTTTATGGAATATCTTTACC
Source organism: Oeneis ivallda (assembly GCA_029955525.1). Taxonomy (NCBI): domain Eukaryota; kingdom Metazoa; phylum Arthropoda; class Insecta; order Lepidoptera; family Nymphalidae; genus Oeneis; species Oeneis ivallda. The sequence goes on along the minus strand of JARPMR010000026.1, from coordinate 13,876,643 downwards.
TAATAACTGTACTCTCTTAGAAAAAAATTCCAGTCTGGTTAGCTGGTTTTAAGAGCATTAAATTTTAAATTATTTCAAGAAAATTAAGTTCATCCAAAACCTACAGAAAACTTTAAAATTCCATTAAAAATAAAAATCACTAGTGTTATGCACTGGTGATTTTTTAAAAACTGTAGCAACTTATGTTCTTTTGATTGCCAAAAGAAAAATTGTATGTCAATGTGCCGGATAAAAAGTTATGATTTTTCAAAAGTCTTCGTTCCTCATTCGTGTAAATAACGACCTTATTGAAAAACATGTTAATTGTTTGGGGAGACTGCAGTATGACCTTTAATTTTAACTGCCTCGTTGGTCTCGTGTTTGACTGCGGCCGACGAGGTCCCGGGTTTGAGTCCCGGGTCGGACAATAACAAGTATTGGGGTTTTCCGTAAGAAATTCTCAGTACTAACCCGAAGTTAGGAAGTTGGCGTTGTTTCACCCCCGTACCTTGGAGAGCACGTAAAGCCGTTGGTCCTGCGCCTAATCTCTCTCCGCCTGCACCTAATCTCTCTCCGTTCGTGTCAAATTTTCCGTCCTATCGGGCTATGAGAGTAAAGAAACAGAGAGTGCACCTGTGTTCGCGCACACACTTGTGCACTTTAATATCTCCCGCACAGATGGTTAATCTCTCTGGAGATAGGTCACCGTGGTCGAAATTTGGTCGGGAGGACATTAATCCTTTAATGATGACTGACGGTATCTACATCTTTAAGAGAAAGAAAAATAAAACAATGTTTTATTTTTCCGAATTTCGGTCACAGCGGTGGTCTATCTTCAGAGAGATTAACCAGATATTAAAGTGCACAAGTGTGTGCACCAACACAGGTGCACTCTCTGTTTCTTTACTCTCATAGCCCGATAGGACGGAAAATTTGACACGACCGGAGAGAGATTAGGTGCAGGCGGAGAGAGATTAGGCGCAGGACCAACGGCTTTACGTGCTCTCCAAGGTACGGGGGTGAAACAACGCCAACTTCCTAACTCCGGGCTAGTACTGAGAATTTCTTACGGAAAACCCCAATACTTGATATGGTCCGACCCGGGACTCGAACCCGGGACCTCGTCGGCCGCAGTCAAACACGAGACCAACGAGGCAGTTAAAATTAAAGGACATACTGCAGTCTCCACAAACAATTAACATGTTTTTCAATAAGGTCGTTATTTACACGAATGAGGAACGAAGACTTTTGAAAAATCATAACTTTTTATCCGGCACATTGACATACAATTTTTCTTTTGGGAATCAAAAGAACATAAGTTGCTACAGTTTTTAAAAAATCACCAGTGCTATGCACTGGTGATTTTTATTTTTAATAGAATTTTAAAGTTTTCTGTAGATTTTGGATGAACTTAATTTTCTTGAAATAATTTAAAATTTAATGCTCTTAAAACCAGCTAATCAGACTGGATTTTTTTTGTAAGAGAGTTCAGTTATTAGGTAAAGATATTCCATAAAAAAATTGCGGAAATTGTCACTGGAAAAATTAAAAAAAAATTAAAAGTTCGTCAAAGCAATGATTTTCCAAAATTTTAAATAAATTTTTTTTTCTCGTAATCGGGTGGGAACCGAATTTTTTCCTTCCGGGTCCTGGTAGGCCCCTAAGTGAACAATCTAAAAAAAATTTTATATCCACCTGGTCTGGCCCACCCTGTATAATTGATTAAACGCACTTGACTCCGAAAAGTCGGAGGTTTCCCGGAATCGAACCTGCGACCCCCGAATAGGAGACCACAGTCCTAATCACTACGCTATCACTGCTTCAAATCAAAATATGGAAAATTTGCTGCAAAAATCTATTTATGTGGTACCAATTAGGTACGAAATCTTTTACAAAAAGTTTAATCCGAATGCCTTTAACTGAGAAAAACCGACGTGATCCAGCTATTCTGACGTTAGAATTGCTGGCCACTTACATCCTAATATTTCTCCCTCTTAAGGTGGAAGACACGGGTCTGCCCGCGAAATTCAAATTTAATTTGGTTTTTCGCAATTTGTAAACTAATACGACAAAGTAGGCTTATGGCCTTCTAATTGCGCCAGTGAAATTATCATCTTCACAGGTTTACATGAAACTCTTTACTTGAAAGTGACCAGTTTAAGAAATTAATCAAAATATCGACTAATTTGTGAGTAACTCACGTCCAGCTCAGTATTTTGATACCTATACCTTAAACGAAGTAGTTTCTAATTATTATTTGATGTCAGGTACCATTTGGTAGCAAATAGGTACTAAATCTTTTGATTGCTCAAACTTCTAAAGTCTTTCTGTCTGCCCGTCTTAACATGTATTGAATTATAATTAGGTATGCTTTTGTGGAACTTCCTCTCATTGTGGAAACACTGCATACATAGCATAGTTAGTATCTTTGTATTGTAAACTTATTTAAAAAAAAAAAAACAACCTCCGAATTTCTTGCTGGTTGTTCTGGGCAGGAACGGCATTCCGAACCAGTGGTACACTCATTGGTCCAAGATCCCAGTGCCGCCAGACCTAAGTTATTTTCTCAGCAATTATTTGTGTACGATAGAGTACTGTTGTAATGTCTTTTCAGTGTATGCGTACCAACTAGATAGTGCCGACGGCCAATTTCCAGATACCAGGTGCTAAAGGTAGGTAAAAACTAGAATAACTTATCTTAAATTCTCAGGGCTGATTTTCATATATGTTTTAAAGAATATTGTAAAAATTAATAAATTAATACTGCCAGACGCTTACCGCCGGCGGTAACTTTAGCCAGACGCTTTGAAGCTCCCAAAAAAATATATAATTTAAGTTACCTTATATTCTCAGTTCTGATTTTTACACATGATACTCAGGGAACTATTGCGATATTATCTGTAAGCTGCCAGACCTATGGGAAGGGTCAAACATCCCGCCAGACACACATTATGCGTCCCCATATGTATGAGCGCTAGAACATGATTCACTCGTTTAAGTGTGTGAGAGATAATATCATCATACTATAATATTATAAATGCGAAAGTGTCTTTGTTGGTTTGTCCTTCAATCACTCTATACAGTAAAATTGTAGGTAACTGGACGAATTTTATACATTTAATTAATATATTTTGAAAATTTTAATTAGAGGGCACTTTTTTTAGCCACATAATACTTTATTTTCAAATTAGGCTCAGTATCGATAATTAAGTACCCTCCAATTTTATTTTTATTATGATTAATTATTAATTAAGTAACTACTTCAATGACCTTAAGAAGGTGGCGGGAAGCGGCTGGATGAGGAAAGCGGAGGACCGTGTTTGGTGGCGCGCTCTGGGACAGGCCTATGTCCAGCAGTGGATGAATACAGGATGATGGATTGGATTGGATAATACCCGTAATAAGTTTAATAAAGTTATATTATGTATTATAAAACCATCAAATCACTCTCGCACTCATACTCGTAGGGACACTTAATGTGTGGTCTGGGGGGATGTTTGACCCCTCCAATAGGTCTGGCAGCTTGCAGAAGATATTGCAATAGTTCTCTCTCTCTAGATCCTAAGCTATACCCAGGCAAAAAATCACGTCGATCCGTAGCTCTGTTGCAGAGTGATTGAAGAACAAACCAGCAAACACACTTTCGCATTTATAATATTATAGTATGATGATATTATCTCTCACACACTTAAACAAGTGAATCATGTTCTAGCGCTCATACATATGGGGACGCATAATGTGTGTCTGGGGGGATGTTTGACCCTTCCAATAGGTCTGGCAGCTTACAGATAATATCGCAATAGTTCCCTGAGTATCATGTATAAAAATCAGAATTGAGAATATAAGTTAACTTAAATTATATATTTTTTTGGGAGCTTCAAAGCGTCTGGCTAAAGTTACCGCCGGCGGTAAGCGTCTGGCAGTATTAATTTATTAATTTTTACAATATTATTTAAAACATATATGAAAATCAGCCCTGAGAATTTAAGATAAGTTATTCTAGTTTTTACCTACCTTTAGCACCTGGTATCTGGAAATTGGCCGTCGGCACAATCTAGCTGGTAAGCATACACTGAAAGGACATTCGAACAGTACTCTATCGTACACAAATAATTGCTGAGAAAATAACTTAGGTCTGGCGGCACTGGGATCTTCTCTACATCGATGAATCAAAAGCACTTGTAAAAAAGTTCATTTGAATAAAAAATATTTCTATTCTATTCTATTCTCATTTCTCACGGTCCAGCTTATATAGCCAAGGTCCACACTTAAATAGATTGGAAATTAAAAAAATGTTTTGTCATGTGAAGTATGTCAATGCAATGTTTCATTTTTTTTAGATCACAAAGAATGACAAAGGAAATGCAGATAAATTTTCAAGAAACGGAAGTTGTAAAGCTGTGAAGCTTCTAAACAAAAACAGAGATAGTATAAATAGATGTTCAAAGAATGACCGTTGTAAGGATGACAAACTTTTAAACAAAAGCGTAAAAGTTGATATGGAATTATTAAACCAACCAACAATTGATTATGACATAGATTTTGCCCACGGAAATGGCGATAAAGTTATTAAAAATGATTGCACTGTCAATTTACCTGATGAAAATGCTGATATCGATATAGATGAAAACGATGATGATGCTAATTTACCTGGTGAAAACGACGACATTGATATAGATGAAAATTACTTTGATGTTAATTTACCTGATGAAAATGCTGATATTGATGTAGATGAAAATGATGATGTTGTTAATTTACCTGATGAAAATGATGACATTGAAATGGATGTTCCTGATGAAAATAACAGTGATGTGGAATTAGTTAGTTTTGAACCGGCCATCAAAAGTGATAAACAAATTATGGGAAAAACTAAAGTTAAACCAAATAAAAGTACATTAAGTATAAATAAATGTAAAGTTAAACAACAGAAAAAAGTTGCATCTAATAAAGCAAAAACCAAATTGAATAAATCAAAAGATACATCGAACAAAGATGACAGTGCAGGGAAAGTTAGAAAACGGATTCGAAAACGAAAAACGGAATCTCAAGGACATTATCTAAGGAGGAAACCTCCCACTGGCGGAATGGAGCTGTTCAAAGTGTCAGTTTTGTCGTACGAAGAACAGGTAAGACCTTATTTCTCATAGATAAGAGGACTATTACATTTAGCATCGCTCTCTCTCGCACATTCTAATATTTTCAATGATTTAAAAAAATATATATATTTTTATTATAGTGTTAACCTACACTTAAGGAAATATCAGAATAAATTTATAAACACATATAAAAAACTTGATAGGTGTCGAGGGACACCCGGATGGAACGTAGTTCCTTTCGATTAATTAATTTGATAAAACCGACACTTTTTTGAAGGCATTGAGTTCGGTATTTTCGCGGTACAATATTGGGTCTCCGTAGCCTAGTGGCTTCTGCAGTCGCCTAACAGCCAAAGGTCGATGGTTCGAATCCCAGCTCTACAGACCGAATTTTCCATTTTCAATTTTATTTCAAACAATTTCTACATGTGGAACCTTTCCACAACTTATAAGTTATAAAAAATTAGGGAAAAATTCCACATGTAGAAATTATTAAAAATAAAATTGAAAATAGAAAATTCAGTCTGTCGGGCTGGGATTCGAACCATCGACTTTTAACTGTTAGGCGACTGCAGAAGCCACTAGGCTACGGAGACCCAATATTGTACCGCGAAATAACCGAACTCAATGCCTTCAAAAAAGTGTCGGTTTCAAAAAAGTGTCGATCCGTCTAGCTCCCTTCCGAGTTCCGCACCGCGCGATAAGGAACTACGTTCCAAAAATTCCGAGGCCAGCGGGATTCGAACGCACATCTCTTGGGAATCGCGCCCGAGTGTGTGAGCTTTACACCATAGCCGCGGTCGAACTACACTTCAGCATCGAAATTAGTGATATGTATCTACTTTTTCAAATACACACATCAAAAGTGTCTAGGGATCAAGCATTTTTATGCGGATTTCTTGAGATTGAGATGTGGTTTTGTAATAAATTTATGATTTTATAAATTTATATGGATCCTTTTTGGTGCATTTCATAATTTGAATCAGGAACTGTCAATCAAATTCGAGTAAAAGATGAAAATCAGCTGTCAATATTTTCCCTATAAAAACATACAACGCATTGAAGACATTATTAGTGCTACTGTTTCCCTACTACTGATTAAAACCAACGTTATTATGGAGCGGCGACGTCATTTAAGCAGGGAAGAAATGCTCAGAGCCGTGGGAATGATAGAAGCTGGTTCCCGGCAACGTACTGTGGCTTTAGCTCTGAATACAAGTCAGAGTGTTATCAGTCGACTTTGGACACGTTACCGAAGCACTGGTACCGTGGCTGAGCGCCATGGAGGACGGTATCGCTGCACCACACGGAGACAAGACCGATACATTCAAATCTTAACTCGAAGAGCTCCAACAATAACCGCCATGATGTTAGCCGTGAGGCTTCATCACTCTTCAGGGAACTTAATTAGCGACCAAACAGTCAGAAACCGCTTGCATGAAGTGAACCTTCATTCCCGAAGACCGCTACGGGTACCACCTATAGCAATGCACAATCGTAGGATTCGATATCAATGGGCTCTTGAACACAGAAATTGGGCAGAAGAACAATGGCGTTTCGTGTGCTTTTCTGATGAGTCTCGTTTTGGTATGAGACCGGATACAAGACGTATACGACACTGGAGAACCCCTGGACGCCAACAGCGATTAAAATCCTGCCAGGAAGTCCATCCTTATAGTGGTGGAACCATCATGGTATGGGCGGGTATTTGGATCGGCGGAAGAACTGAGTTGATTTGGATCAGAGGCAACCTCAACGCTCAAATTTATACTGAGACGATTGTATCAGACGTCATCGTTCCTCTACAAGTGCAAATCGGTCCCTTATTTCAGTTAATGCATGATAATGCACGACCGCACACCGCAAGAGTTGTAAGACAGACTCTCGCCGCAGCTAACATCAATGTCCTGCCCTGGCCTGCTCAGTCGCCAGACTTGAACCCGATTGAGCATGCATGGGATATGCTACAGAGAAGAGCTCTGCCGAATATGGAGGGTATCCAGTGGCAAGAAGACCTTTTTTAGGGTTCCGTAGTAAACAAGGAACCCTTATAATTTCGCCATGTCCGTCCGTCTGTCTGTCTGTCTGTCTGTCTGTCTGTCTGTCCGCGGTTTAGCTCAGAGACTATTGATACTAGAAATCTGTAATTTGACAAGGGTATAAATATCAATCACGCCGACAAAGTGGTGAAATAAAATTGTGAAAAATATTTTTTTTAGGGTACCTCCCCTACATGTAAAGTGGGGATGAATTTTTTTTTCTCATCTATCCCATAGTGTGGGGTATCGTTGAATAGGTCTTTCAAAAACGTTGTGGGTGTGGGAACACCATTTTTCAATTCAGGGATCCGTTTGTGAAATATGATATTTTAAAATGCTAAATTTTATTAGAGTCAAGTGTCCCCCCCCTCTGCCAGCTAAATGGTTGTATATAGGATACAAGAAAAAATTCACGGCAGTAGTATATATAATGAATTTTAAAGGAAAACTATCACGGCTAAGTAGGGTTCATTAGTGAAGGAGTTATATCGGTTTTTCTAAGTTAGATATTACACGTAGTGTAAGTTGCATATTTTGTAGTATATTATAGTATTTAAACCATGGAACTCAAAATGTATGTTGAGACTTTCAACTACGGAACCCTACGCTGCGCGTGGCCCGACACGCACTTGACCGGTTTTTTTTGTTGTTGCAACGAACATGGGCGGCCATTCCACAGCGTGATTTGGATGAACTCATTTTGAGTATGCCAAACCGATGTTCTTGTGTTGTTAGTGTTCGCGGTAGAAACACGGATTATTAATTGTTTAAGTTACCCAATAAAATTTTAAAGAAAACTGTTATTTCAGTCTTTTTTTCGAACTTTAATATTAGTGGTTCAAATGTCAAAAATCCCTTTATTAGGAAAATGGCAAATTTCTTTATTAATGCAAAGGTGACTTGGTTTATCGTTACTGTGACAAACGAAAACACTTTATTTGATGAATCCTTAAAGAAAATTTTAATTAATATCAATCAGGAGAAAAGTTATTGCAAAAATATATGTTGATCCCTAGACACTTTTGATGTGTGTAGTTTAAGCAACTGCGAGCGACATCTAGGGGCAACACGTTACAGTTGTTGATCTACTTTTTTTCAAAGACCCCATATTACAAATAAGGAGCTCTTTAAAAACTAGAGATCTCACATTGCTTTTTATTTATGTTTTTATTAAAGTGTTAACCTGCACATCAGAATTAAAGGTCTTTGGGAAAAAGTAGATCAACAACTCTAACATGTTGCTACTAGATGTCGCTCGCAGTTTCTTAAACTGATCCTTAAGAAAATTGCTATAATGTAACCCAAACTAGCAAAATTTTGCCTATAAAATGCATTATTTGGCGTGTGCTGAGAAAACTATTGAAGATACATAAAAATTATGTCTACATAATTAAAGTACTCCTTATTCTCTACAAAAAAGTCCGCAATGGAATATATCTAACTATCATATTTAAGTCACAATAGTAGCTTTTGTGTTCTAAAATTTAATTAGATCGCCTTTATCATCGTATATGATTAATTCTTCCTTACTAATACATAGTTATAAATGCGAAAGTGTGTTTGTTTGTCCGTCAATCACATTACAACAAAGCCTGGAGGGTGACTATCCCAGAAAATCAAAGAGTTCCCGCGGGATTTTAAAAACTAAATCCACGCGGACGAAGTCGCGGGCATCAGCTAGTCGAAGATAATAATTGACCACATTTTGCCAAAAGTATCTGAGATTTTTACAATCATTGGAAATATTAGAATGTGCGAGAGAGAGGGGGGTGCTAATGTAATAGACGTCCACTGCGTCACTGACCTCTAATAATAATTAATCTATGATTAACACTGGACAGACTGCTGTCATATTTTTAGGACATATTTGATTGACGCAATAGGGTATTTGACTCCTTTTAGAAAATCATATTAAATTTTTAATACAAAACTGTAACTGGAAGAATTCTGTACATTTAATATATTTTGAAAATTTTAATTGGGGAATGCTTTACTATCGATACTGAGCCCAAAACAGATTTTTATTTAATTTTTGTCTGTTTGTTTGTCCTTCTTTCACGTAAAAACTACCGCACAGATTTCTACAAAATTTTATACCGTGGTAGCTTATTACTCGGGTCAACATCTAGGCTACTTTTTTATCCCGGAAAATCAAGGAGTTCCCGAGGGACTTTAAAAACTAAATCCACGCGGACAAAGTCGCGGGCATCAGCTAGTTTTTAATAATGCTATGCTGAAGCTAACAAAACGTATATTTCGGCATTTCAGTATTTCTCGTAAAAATCGAGAAATAAATTCAAAAAAATAAATTGCCGCGGAAACGTTCCATTTGTTTACGTGACGTCACAGTTCACACACAGTTCAATGACAATTCCAAAGCCCAAAGGTAGCGTGAACTGTGACGTCATTCGAGATTCAAGAACGTTTTCGATCTCGTGAACATGGCCAGAGTTATAGCAATTATAATTAATGTTTTCTAATTAAATAAAGCTTTATTTTTTAGTTTTGTCGCATGGAATATTAATGTTTTTAGATAATAATCTTTTAGGATGACACCAGATGAAACGATATTTTTAATATAGTCAAATACCCTATTTCGGCGCTAAAAGAAGATACGACTGTCTCTTGAATCTGAAACTTATAAATATAATATTGCAAATGGCGCACCGACCTCTATAATCAATCTATTTCATAGATTAATTTTTATCATAGATTAATTTTTATAGACTTAATTAGACTAACTATAGAGGTCGGTCCGCCATTTGCATTATTATTAGTTCAATTGCGGGTTGTTACGTTCCCTCAAATATGGTTGAGCGAAGCAATGGCTGGGTCATGCGTCATGCTCGTGAACGGGTGCCACCAGCGGCAATGGGGCTACTTTCTGTCTGCCCATCTTAACTTGTGTTGAATTATAATTAGGTATGCTTTTGTGGAACTTCCCCTCATTGTAGAAACTCTGCATACATAGAATAATATCTATTAAGTATATTGTAAAAGTATTTTGAAAAGAGCAACTGCCAAGTTTCTTGCTGGTTCTTCTCGGCAGGAACGGCATTCCGAACCAGTGGTAGACTCATTGACGATTCAAAAGTACTTGTAAAAGTTTATTTGAATAAAAAACATTTCTATTCTATTCTATTCTATTCAATAACTTGTATCTCAGATGTGGCGCTTCAAATTGATCCATAATTATGCTGTCATTTGTATAGGGGCAGCTGGTCCAATGTGAACCATAGATTAATTATAGAGGTCAGGCTTGGCGGGCAGAATTAGATCAAAATTAAAATCATCACAGGTGTTTGCTATCAACACACTGTAGCAGTCATCTCTAGAAAATCGCTCAGCGGGATTACTTTTTTTTTATATTCTTTATTTACAGGGCTTTTATACAATAAAATCTGGGTGACCGAGCTTTGCTCGTTTTTTTTTTTGGTAAATCGTGTTTTTTGGAAATTATATATTAAAAAAAAATAATAATAAAAAAACTCATAGGGAAAATATAATCGTCTTGGAGTCCAAAACACGGATAAAACCACCTTTTCTAAAAATGAAACCTAGCTAGATCGATTTATCGGCCCCGAAACCCCCTGCATACCAAATTTCATGAAAAACGATATATATACAAGAATTGCTCGTTTAAAGATATTAGATGAAGTGGATTACTTTTTAATTAACAGGTTGCTGATTTGCACAGTAGAAAAGATACGTCAGTGTACAAGAGCTCGACGTTCAAGTGCCCGCACTGCTTCAAGGCGTACCAGTTCGAGGAGCCCTACGACGCGCACATGCTGCAACATACAGACGTGAGTGAAAGAGAAAAGATACGTCAGTGTACAAGAGCTCGACTTAATCGATGATTAACACTGGAGAGGTTGATGTCATATTTTTTGGACCTACTTGATTGACGCCATTTTGGACTTAATTGACGCCATTTTGGCCTTGATTGACGCCATTTTGGCCTTGATTGACGCCATTTTTGACTTGATTGATGCCATTTTGGACTTGATTGACGCCATTTTGTTCTTGATTGACGCCATTTTGGACTTGATTGACGTCATTTTGGACTTGATCGACGTCATTTTGGACTTGATTGCCGCCATTTTGGACTTGATTGACGCCATTTTGGACTTGATTGACACCGTTTTGGACTTGATTGACGCCATTTTGGACTTGATTGACGCCATTTTGGACTTGATTGATGCCATTTTGGACTTATTTGACGCCATTTTGGACTTGATTGACGCCATTTTGGCTTGATTGACGCCATTTTGAACTTGATTGACGCCATTTTGGACTTGATTGACGCCATGTTGTACTTGATTGACGCCATTTTGGACTTGATTGACGCACATTTTGGCGCTGTCAGCATATAACGAGTGTCTCTGGAACTAATAATATTGCAAATAGCACACCAACTTCTATAATTATTAATCTAGACTTCCTATCCAACCTCTTTAAATAATATATGATTTCACTAGCTTCTGCCCGCGACTTCGTCCGCGTGGAATAGTTTTAACTTCACCTTCACCACCTTAAAAACACCTTCGCAAATAATGCATTATTTAGAACAAATTTGGTTAGCATAAAAAAGGTTATTGTGAGCCAACCTTAAAAGATAGACATATGCTGTCGCGGACTTTTTTTTAGAACTTTTAAAGGGGAACAATTCTGTCATACATGATTTTTCTGCGTACCAGTATAACTTTATAATACGTACGTACGTACCAGTATAACTTTAACCGTTTACGCAGCGGAAGCTCTCAAAAGGAAAAAAACCCCAATTTTGAAACATTCTTCATTGGTGCTCCGCTCCTATTGGTCTTAGCGTGATGATATATAGCCTATAGCCTTCCTCGATAAATGGGCTAACACTGAAAGAATTTTTCAAATCAGACCAGTAGTTCCTGAGATTAGCGCGTTCAAGCAAACAAACTCTTCAGCTTTATTATATTAATAACTAGCTGACACGGCGAACTTCGTACCGCCAACTTATCTATTACTAGCTGATGCCCGCGACTTTGTCCGCGTGGATTTAGTTTTTAAAGTCCCTCGGAAACTCCTTGATTTTCCGGGATAAAAAGTAGCCTAGATGTTGACCCGAGTAATAAGCTACCACGGTATAAAATTTTGTAGAAATCTGTGCGGTAGTTTTTATGTGAAAGAAGGACAAACAAACAGACAGACAAACAGACAAAAGAAATTTAGCTTCTTTTTTGATATCTGTATCTTGAACACAATTAGAAGCAAAAACTCTTTTTTGAATCTATTTCATGTACAGAATTGGTTTCGTTTCTGTTTTACTATATGTATAGATAATTTTTTTTTTGTTTTTTTTTTTTTAAATCTTCCATGCTTCCGTGGACCTTAAGGAACATACAAAAAAATAAATTAACCGAATTGGTCCATCCATTCCTGAGTTATGCGCTTACCAACATTCATTTTTATTTATCTATATAAATCTATATAAATAAAAATGAATGTTGGTAAGCGCATAACTCAAGAATGGATGGACCAATTCGGTTAATTTATTTTTTTGTATGTTCCTTAAGGTCCACGGAAGGTTTTTATAAAAAAAAAAAACATAAAAATTTTAATTTACTTTTAACTTTTGACAGAACGAAGTCTGTCCGGGCAGCTAGTATAGAATAAGTATATAGATTTTATTTCATTTTAATAATATTTACTTACTAATTATCATAACATACTTTATCCAATAATAATTAATTCATGTCAATTTGTAATTCTATTGTCAATATGTGCTAGTCAATGTCAATGATTAAAATGTCAAGTCAGTCATAGAGATCAGTGGGATCAGTTCGCGATTGTAAATAACCACCCCAACTTTTTTTTTTCAGAAATATGGACAGTTCGAGTGCGCGGTTTGTGGCATCCACGCAGCCAGCCGTCAGAAACTGTTACATCACCTCAACATGGCGCACGCGGTGCGCTACTCCTGCACGCTGTGCGCCTTCCACACCAGGCACAGGTTCGTCATCATCATCATCATCATCATCAACCCATCACCGGCTCACTACTGAGCGCAGGTCTCCTCTCAGAGAAGGGTTACAGGCCATAGGTTCATCATCACCATCATCATCATCAGATTTGTGGCATCCACGCAGCCAGCCGTCAGAAACTGTTACATCACCTCAACATGGCGCACGCGGTGCGCTACTCCTGCACGCTGTGCGCCTTCCACACCAGGCACAGGTTCGTCATCATCATCATCATCATCATCAACCCATCACCGGCTCACTACTGAGCGCAGGTCTCCTCTCAGAGAAGGGTTACAGGCCATAGGTTCATCATCACCATCATCATCATCAGATTTGTGGCATCCACGCAGCCAGCCGTCAGAAACTGTTACATCACCTCAACATGGCGCACGCGGTGCGCTACTCCTGCACGCTGTGCGCCTTCCACACCAGGCACAGGTTCGTCATCATCATCATCATCATCATCAACCCATCACCGGCTCACTACTGAGCGCAGGTCTCCTCTCAGAGAAGGGTTACAGGCCATAGGTTCATCATCACCATCATCATCATCAGATTTGTGGCATCCACGCAGCCAGCCGTCAGAAACTGTTACATCACCTCAACATGGCGCACGCGGTGCGCTACTCCTGCACGCTGTGCGCCTTCCACACCAGGCACAGGTTCGTCATCATCATCATCATCATCATCAACCCATCACCGGCTCACTACTGAGCGCAGGTCTCCTCTCAGAGAAGGGTTACAGGCCATAGGTTCATCATCACCATCATCATCATCAGATTTGTGGCATCCACGCAGCCAGCCGTCAGAAACTGTTACATCACCTCAACATGGCGCACGCGGTGCGCTACTCCTGCACGCTGTGCGCCTTCCACACCAGGCACAGGTTCGTCATCATCATCATCATCATCATCAACCCATCACCGGCTCACTACTGAGCGCAGGTCTCCTCTCAGAGAAGGGTTACAGGCCATAGGTTCATCATCACCATCATCATCATCAGATTTGTGGCATCCACGCAGCCAGCCGTCAGAAACTGTTACATCACCTCAACATGGCGCACGCGGTGCGCTACTCCTGCACGCTGTGCGCCTTCCACACCAGGCACAGGTTCGTCATCATCATCATCATCATCATCATCAACCCATCACCGGCTCACTACTGAGCGCAGGTCTCCTCTCAGAGAAGGGTTACAGGCCATAGGTTCATCATCACCATCATCATCATCAGATTTGTGGCATCCACGCAGCCAGCCGTCAGAAACTGTTACATCACCTCAACATGGCGCACGCGGTGCGCTACTCCTGCACGCTGTGCGCCTTCCACACCAGGCACAGGTTCGTCATTATCATCATCATCATCATCATCAACCCATCACCGGCTCACTACTGAGCGCAGGTCTCCTCTCAGAGAAGGGTTACAGGCCATAGGTTCATCATCACCATCATCATCATCAGATTTGTGGCATCCACGCAGCCAGCCGTCAGAAACTGTTACATCACCTCAACATGGCGCACGCGGTGCGCTACTCCTGCACGCTGTGCCCCTTCCACACCAGGCACAGGTTCGTCATCATCATCATCATCATCAACCCATCACCGGCTCACTACTGAGCGCAGGTCTCCTCTCAGAGAAGGGTTACAGGCCATAGGTTCATCATCACCATCATCATCATCAGATTTGTGGCATCCACGCAGCCAGCCGTCAGAAACTGTTACATCACCTCAACATGGCGCACGCGGTGCGCTACTCCTGCACGCTGTGCGCCTTCCACACCAGGCACAGGTTCGTCATCATCATCATCATCATCATCAACCCATCACCGGCTCACTACTGAGCGCAGGTCTCCTCTCAGAGAAGGGTTACAGGCCATAGGTTCATCATCACCATCATCATCATCAGATTTGTGGCATCCACGCAGCCAGCCGTCAGAAACTGTTACATCACCTCAACATGGCGCACGCGGTGCGCTACTCCTGCACGCTGTGCGCCTTCCACACCAGGCACAGGTTCGTCATCATCATCATCATCATCATCAACCCATCACCGGCTCACTACTGAGCGCAGGTCTCCTCTCAGAGAAGGGTTACAGGCCATAGGTTCATCATCACCATCATCATCATCAGATTTGTGGCATCCACGCAGCCAGCCGTCAGAAACTGTTACATCACCTCAACATGGCGCACGCGGTGCGCTACTCCTGCACGCTGTGCGCCTTCCACACCAGGCACAGGTTCGTCATCATCATCATCATCATCATCAACCCATCACCGGCTCACTACTGAGCGCAGGTCTCCTCTCAGAGAAGGGTTACAGGCCATAGGTTCATCATCACCATCATCATCATCAGATTTGTGGCATCCACGCAGCCAGCCGTCAGAAACTGTTACATCACCTCAACATGGCGCACGCGGTGCGCTACTCCTGCACGCTGTGCGCCTTCCACACCAGGCACAGGTTCCTCATCATCATCATCATCATCATCAACCCATCACCGGCTCACTACTGAGCGCAGGTCTCCTCTCAGAGAAGGGTTACAGGCCATAGGTTCATCATCACCATCATCATCATCAGATTTGTGGCATCCACGCAGCCAGCCGTCAGAAACTGTTACATCACCTCAACATGGCGCACGCGGTGCGCTACTCCTGCACGCTGTGCGCCTTCCACACCAGGCACAGGTTCGTCATCATCATCATCATCATCATCAACCCATCACCGGCTCACTACTGAGCGCAGGTCTCCTCTCAGAGAAGGGTTACAGGCCATAGGTTCATCATCACCATCATCATCATCAGATTTGTGGCATCCACGCAGCCAGCCGTCAAAAACTGCTGCATCACCTCAACATGGCGCACGCGGTGCGCTACTCCTGCACGCTGTGCCCCTTCCACACCAGGCATAGGTTCGTCATCATCATCATCATCATCATCATCAACCCATCACCGGTTCACTACTGAGCGCAGGTCTCCTCTCAGAGAAGGGTTACAGGCCATAGGTTCATCATCACCATCATCATCATCAGATTTGTGGCATCCACGCAGCCAGCCGTCAGAAACTGTTACATCACCTCAACATGGCGCACGCGGTGCGCTACTCCTGCACGCTGTGCGCCTTCCACACCAGGCACAGGTTCGTCATCATCATCATCATCATCATCAACCCATCACCGGCTCACTACTGAGCGCAGGTCTCCTCTCAGAGAAGGGTTACAGGCCATAGGTTCATCATCACCATCATCATCAGCAGCAACCCATCACCGGCTCTACTGAGCGCAGGTCTCCTCTCAGAGAAGGGTTACAGGCCATAGGTTCATCATCATCATCATCAGAAACCCATCACCGGCTCACTACTGAGCGCAGGTCTCTCAGAGAAGGGTTATAGTCCATAGTCCACCACGCTGGCACAATGCGAATTGGCGGACTTCACACACCTTCGAGAACATTATGAAGAACTCTCAGGTGTGCAGGTTTCCTCACGACGTTTTCCTTCACCGTTTAAGCTTGTGATATTTAATTGCTTATTTAATTAAAGGCACAGGCTGATAGATCTATTTTAGCACTAAATGATACCTGTGACTATATACAAATACGCGAATAAATTATAATTCATAATGTCACGCCCAAATCAAATCGGAGAACCAAAGTCACCGACATAGCTCAGCGAGTAGCGAAACTGTAGTGGAAATGGGCGGGCATATAGTTCGAAGAGCTGATGGTCGTTGGGGTCCCAAGGTACTGGAGTGGCGACCCCGCACCGAGAAGCGCAGGGTTGACCCCCCACTAGGTGGACCGACGACATCAAACGAGTCGCAGGGAGCCGCTGGATTCAGGCGGCGCAACACCGAGGCCTGTGGAAATCCATGCAAGAGACCTTTGTCTAGAATTGGACGTCTATCGGTTGATCAAGAAGAAAAAACGAGTGTGCTTTAGACCACACGACCGAAGTAAAACTTACGAAACGCAACTGGCTATGAGAGAAAGAGAGAAAGAAAATGTGTGCTCGCACCTCCCTCTCTTGCCCCTACAGTAATATACGAAACGTAACTCTCTTTCTATCTTCACTAACTTACATCTCCCTCTCAACTTGCGTTCGCCTCGCCCGATCACACTTTTCGTAACTCATTCACCAGCTTACTCCCCAAGTCAAGCGTGCTTAAGGTGGAAGACACGGGTCTGCCCGCGAAATTCAAATTTAATTTGGTTTTTCGCAATTTGTAAACTAATACGACAAAGTAGGCTTATGGCCTTCTAATTGCGACAATGGCAGTATCATCTTCACAGGTTTATATAAAATTCTTTACTTGAAAGTGTCCAGTTTAAGAAATTAATCAAAATATCGACTAATTTGTGAGTAACTCACGTCCAGCTCAGTATTTTGATTAATTTCTTAAACTGGTCACTTTCAAGTAAAGATTTTTTTGTAAACCTGTGAAGATGATAATTCCACTGGCGCAATTAGAAGGCCATAAGCCTACTTTGTCGTATTAGTTTACTAATTGCGAAAAAATCGGCCAAGTGCGAGTCGGGCCTCGCTCTTTTAGGGTTCCGTTAAAAAAATTAAATTAAAAGATTTCCATCTACCCACCTACCCATTTTAATTTAATTTTTTTAATTTAATTTAATTTTTATTATTTGTTGTTATAGCGGCAATAGAAATACATAATATGTGAAAATTTCATCTGTCTATCTATTACGGTTTACGAGATACAGCCCGCTGACAGACGGACGGACGGACAGCGTAGGCTTAGTAATAGGGTCCCGTTGGTACCCTTTGGGTACGGAACCCTAAAAACCAAATTAAATTTGAATTTTGCGGGCAGACTCGTATAATCATATTTAAAGAGGTTTTACTTCAAAAATATATATTTACTTCAACAATAATGTCACGCCCATTCCCACAAACGACTTGCACACTCGTGGCGTAGTTGAGGAACCACGACCTTTCAATATGGCGTATACAGGTAATAAAGGGTGTCGGTGTTCTCTCTCTCGCAGGAACACGGCGAAGTCGCACGGGCGAGCGCACCAGGGGACTAAGACCAAGTGTCCGCACTGTGGCGACGTCGAGTTTACGTGAGTGGCTTCCACGCAATACATTATATAATTCCTACTTATTAGACATTTTAATTTATTAACATTTTGGAACGTAGTTCCTTATCGCGCGGTGCGGAAGGGGGCTAGACGGAAAAAATTCAGACAAAATTGAACCGACACTTTTTTGAATGTGAATTTGGCATTGTGTTCAATATTTTCACAGTACAATATTAGATCTCCGTAGCCTTGTGGTTTCTACAGTCGCATAAAGGTCTATAAGGGTCGATGGTTCGAATCCCAGCTCGACAGACTGAATTTTCTATTTTCTATTTTATTTTAAATAATTTCTACATGTGGAATTTTTTAAAATAAAATTGAAAATAGAAAATTCAGTCTGTCGAGCTGGGATTCGAACCATCGACCTTTAACTGTTTAGCGACTGTAGAAACCACAAGGCTACGGAGATCTAATATTGTAGTGTGAAAATATTGAACACAATGCCAAATTAATTAATCGAAAGGAACTTCGTTTCATCCGGGTGTCCCTTGACACCTCTCAAGTTTTTTATAAGGTATTATTGTTGTTGAAGTGAAAACTTCTTTAGGCGCGTTGAGCACTTTTTTGGGTGAGCAAAAAACCTGGATTTCGCGTCATCGTCACAGTTGTCGTCACAGGTGACACGTCTCCCATCACCGTCACCTGGAGATTTCAGCAAGCGTTCAACATTTTAGAAGTTACCAAGCAACCTTGTACAGCGCAGCGGGCAAGCAGCCGCCTTCCTTACCGTTGTATGGTGTCGCAGGTTCGAATCTCACTCACGAAATGGTGACAGTGCCCTTTTTAACCGACTTCCAAAAAGGAGGAGGTTCTCAATTCGGCCGGTATCTTTTTTTTTTTTTTTTTTCTATGTATGTCCACCGATTTCTCCGGGATTACTGGACCGATTCGCGTGATTTTTTTTTAATCGACAGAGGATGTTTGCGAAATGGTCCCATAAAAATTTTAACCTTCAACTCCTCAAGCCTGATGCTGCAGGCTAAAACTATGGCGATTTAGGAAATTTCGATTACGAATTGATATTGTAGGTAACAAGTATGGACTACATCATGGAGCTCCAGGTCCTAGCTCCTCAATCATAGGATACTACACTTAAAAGCTTAAAATAAAAATTCTTTTCAAAAAACCGACTTCTAACGCCACTACAAAGTATAAAAATAATATTTTAGTTTGTCCACGTTTGTTGAAGTCGGGCGGGCCTAAAATACAAACTATGAAACCGACTCGCGATGCTCGCTCGACTTCTACAAACGAGTCTATCATATTCTGTAGCGTCGCGCATCGGTTTCATAGTTTGTATATAGGCCCGCCCGACTTCAACAAACGTGGACAAACTAAAATTATTTTTATACTTTGTAGTGGCGTTAGAAGTCGGTTTTTTGAAAATAATTTTCTTATTTGTTTTTAATTATTAGCAAATCTAGTTTACACTTCTATCGGCACTATGATTGCAAAATTATTATTATTTTTTAAATTCATTTTTCATTTTATTATTGTTGCATTTGCTAGTTATCGATGGTTTATTTGATTAAAAGTGATGACTTGGTGTTGTACTGCCCAGTTAATTTTGCATTGTCTCACAATTATGTTGTAATTTAAATTTCTGTTAATATCTTTACCCACTATTGTACCCCAATCAACTTATGCAATTATAATATTTATGCAATATTTTTTTTTGCATAATAAAAATTATGCAAAAAAAAATTTAATAAACAAACAAACAAGAATAGCGCACTGTCACTACTTCGCGAGTGAGATTCGAACCTGCGACATCATACACCATACGGTAAAGAAAACGGCCGCTCGCCCACTGCGCCAAAGAGAGTTACTTGTGAACCTCTAAAATGTTGAACGCTTACTGAACGACGGTGTTAGGTTTATTTTCGTTACGGAATTTCTTGATTCGGTCGCCGCGCTCAAACTGTTTGTCCTAGTTCAAAGCCCGCGATAAAAGCTATGCAATAGCTTAATTAATAAACAATATATTTCGCATCAGTCTCGCGCTAATATTTTCTATGATTGTAAAAATCTCAGATACTTTTGAAAAATGGGGTCAAATCAAAAAATGTGGTCCAAATCTTCGTCAGTTAAATTACCGATGTTTTCGACGTATTTTTTTTTATTATCATATACCTACCTACTTTTTGATAGAGATAGATAGATGGAAGACACAGTTCTGCCCGCGAAATTCAAATTTAATTTGGTTTTTCGCAATTTGTAAACTAATACGACGAAGTAGGCTTTTGGCATTCTAATTGCGACAATGGCAGTATCATCTTCACAGGTTTATATAAAAATCTTTATTTGAAAGTGTCCAGTTTAAGAAATTAATCAAAATATCGACTAATTTGTGAGTAACCCACGTCCAACTCAGTATTTTGATTAATTTCTTAAACTGGTCACTTTCAAGTAAAGATTTCTATGTAAACCTGTGAAGATGATAATTCTACTGGCGCAATTAGAATGCCATTAGCCTAGTTTGTCGTATTAGTTTACAAATTACGAAAAACCAAATTAAATTTGAATTTCGCGGGCAGACTCGTATAATCATCCTTAATATTAGTTTTCGCCCTTTTTCACTATCATAATCTAGGTATCACACTTTTGAAGCCTCAGCCTAACGGTTAAAGGTGTGGACTGAAAACTGAAAGGTCGCAGGTTCGAATCCCACCCGTTGCACTATTGTCGTACCCACTCCTAACACAAGCTTTCCGCTTATTTGGAGGGGAGAGGAGAATATTAGTCAACTTCAACTTGGCTGATATTCTTTTAAAAAAATAAATAAATTAGAAACGCGAAAATGTGTTTGTTTGTCGAAGATATGACTACATTATGTTAGAAGTATCTGAGATTTTCGCAATCACTGAGACTATTAGAATGTGCGAGAGAGAGGGATGCTAAATGTAATAAGTGCTAAGTTTGACGACCTCCCTGGCTCAGTGGTGAGCGCTGTTGTCTTATAACTGGGAGGTCTCGGGTTCGATTCCCGGCGGGGTCGATTTGGGAATTTATAATTTCTGAATTGTCTCTGGTCTGGTCTGGTGGCTTTGGCCGTGGCTAGTTACCACCCTACCGCCAAAGACGTGCCGCCAAGCGATTTAGCGTTCCGGCACGATGGTGTGTAGAAACCAATTAGGGGTATGGGTTGAATGTTCACTGCCATACCCCCTTCCAAGTCAGCCCGCTACCATCTTAGATTGCATCGTCACTTACCATCAGGTGAGATCGCGGTCAAGGACTAGCTTGTCATCGAATAAAAAAAAAACAAAAAAATAGTGCTCTTATGGTGGGTCTACGCTAGAAGAGCCAAGCACGAGCCAAGCCATTCTGGGTGCCGTCGTTCGCGTCGTCAAGTGTGGACCTGCAACGAGCACTGCCCTCGAACATAATTTTTACACACCCAAATCCCTTTGTGTTCGTCGACAAACCGACAACGGGCGGAGCGCAGTCGAGCACGAGCGAAACACTCGAAGCGTGCGTGTTCGAGGCTCGTAAGTCGGTCCACACTACACGAATTTGTGCTCGGCTCGTGCTCTGCTCGTGCTCGGCTCATCTAGCGTAGACCCACCTTTAAAAACCAGTGTTTGTATTGCAGCAACCTGAACTCCCTGATGTCGCATGTCCGCAAGAAGCATCCGTCCGCATGCGTGTGCCCTGTATGCGGGTACTCTTTCAGCGGCCAGACGGGCCTCACTCTACACCTCCAGAGGAAGCATCAGCTGCACGACGCGCAGGTCGGTCTTTTACCCTGTTTACAGTACCCTCATATACTGGAATGAAACACCTACCCTCATATACTGGAATAACACGCCTACCCTCATATACTGAAGTAAGATTTATTCCCTTATTTCCCTTTTATTTATTGAAATAAAAATATACTGAAATAACACGTCTACCCTCATATACTGAAATATCACGTCTGCCCTTTTAAACTATTTGAAAAACACTCGAGTAACAGTTAACAAAGATAAAAGTATACAGTACCCGGCGATATATATTGCACATCGGCCTTTGGAATAAAACGCTATTTCTATTCTATTGCAAGGAAAGCTAGCCAGAAATTCACGTTGTAATTACTGAAATCTCTTCACAATCGGCGAGCACATCACGTAACATATATAAAAAAAATGCAGTCGAACTGTGAATAGAAAGGAATAGCGTTTTATTCCAAAGGCCGATGTGCAATATATATCGCCGGGTACTGTATACTTTTATCCTTGTTAACTGTTACTCAAGTGTTTTTCAAATAGTTTAAGAGGGCATACGTGATATTTCTGTTTATGACGGTAGGCGTGTTATTTCAGTATATGAGGGTAGGTATGTTATTCCAGTATATGACGGTAGGCGTGTTATTTCAGTATATTTTTATTCAATAAATAAATAAATATAAGGGTAGGCATCTTATTTCAGTATATGAGGGTAGGTATGTTATTCCAGTATATGACGGTAGGCGTGTTATTTCAGTATATTTTTATTCAATAAATAAATAAATATAAGGGTAGGCATCTTATTTCAGTATATGAGGGTAGGTATGTTATTCCAGTATATGACGGTAGGCGTGTTATTTCAGTATATTTTTCTTCAATAAATAAATAAATATAAGGGTAGGCATCTTATTTCAGTATATGAGGGTAGGTATGTTATTCCAGTATACGAGGGTAGGCGTGTTATTTCAGTATATGAGGGTAGGTGTTTCATTCCAGTATATGAGGGTAGGCGTGTTATTTTAGTATATGAGGGTAGGCGTTTCATTTCATTATACGAGGGTAGGCGTGTTATGTCAGTAAATTAGGGTAGGCAATAGGAATGTTATGAAGGTAGGCATGTCATTTCAGTGTATGAGGGTAGATGTGTTATTCCCAGGGCGAGCTCAGCGGCCCGCTGTGCGCGGAGTGCAACATCCGCTTCGCGTCGCAGACGGCGTACGAACAACATCTGGCGGTGTCGCTGCGACACACCACTGAAGAGTAAGATACTACTTATGTGAGGGTAGATGTAACATTCCCAGGCAACTAAGACCACAAATACATACAGGTAATGTATTGTTCCAGCAACGCTCAGCCCAACGCGCCGCCGCGACGCAGGTACAAAAGCCTCCCGAGGCGCCGAGGCGCACAGACGGTCACATGCGAACAGGTACCTAGAGACTCTGGTGTGATGTTTTAGCGAGATGCATTGTAACAATAGCCCAACGGTTAAAGGTGCGGACTGAAAACTGAAAGGTCGCAGGTTCGAATCCCACCCGTTGCACTATTGTCGTACCCACTCCTGACACAAGCTTTCCGCTTATTTGGAGGGGAGAGGACAATATTAGTCAACTTCAACTTGGCTGATATTCTTGGCTGAAAAAAAAAGAATTGTAACAATAGTTAAACAAAACATAGTTTTTTTTTTTTGAAGAGCAATTGCTGATCTCGCTTGTTCTCAGAAGTTGGAACTGCATTCATTGATATATTATATTGTATAGTCTACCCCGTCAGCTTGAAAAAAACATTTTCATCATACCTATTCGAAAAACGAATGTTGGCTTCAGAGGATAGCGGGAGCAAAATTTAATTTTAACCCCATGGGACTTTTCATTTCTCTCTTCTGATTGGTCCACGTTCGTGCTTTAGTATGTGTCGAAATTCAAATATGTTTGAGAAGCTGTTGTCACGTGTGAGTCACGTGATCGATTTGTCGATCGTATATACGCCCATACTGTATCCAACATAAATATTAATGTTTAATTATTTAATATTAATTTATTTGTGTTTTATTTAAACTTTCAATATAATATGATGTCTACTAAAAAGTACATAGTAGGTTGATACTCCTAGCTTTTTCTCATAGGTAATGATGAAAAATAATGTGTGTCATTCGGGGCCAAAATATTTTGTTCTCGGGCGGCGTATATTGAATTCCTCGCTACGCTCAGGATTCTACTTTAGAATCCCTCGCTGTGCTCGGGATTCCACTATAGAATCCTTCCCTTCGCTCTGAATTCAAAATAACGCCGTCGGGGAACAAAAAATTTCTTTGGCCCCATATAACACAAATAAAACACTATTCTTTCATCATACCTATTCGAAAAACGAATATTGGCTTCAGAAGATAGCGGGAGTAAAATTTAACTTTAAACCCATGGGACTTTTCATTTCTCTCTTCTGATTAGTCCGCGTTCGTGCTTTAGTATGTGTCGAAATTCAAATATGTTTGAGAAGCTGTTGTCTTCGATAAGTCACGTGATCAATTTGTCGATCGGATATACGCCCATACTGTATCCAACACAAATATGAATGTTTAATTATGTAATAATAATCTATTTGTGTTTTATTTAAACTTTCGATATACGATGTCTATACATCTACTATGTAAGTATGTTGATACTCCTAGCTTTTTCTCATAGGTGATGGTGAAATAGTTATTTGTGTTATATGGGGCCAAAGAAATTTTTTGTTCCCCGAGGGCGTTATTTTGAATTCAGAGCGAAGTGAAGGATTCTAAAGTAGAATCCTGAGCGTAGCGAGGAATTCAATATACGCCGCCCGAGAACAAAATATTTGGCCCCGAATGACACACATTATTTTTCATCATTACCTAAGAGAAAAACTAGGAGTATCAACCTACTATGTATATACATTACCTATACGTATATTGAAAGTTTAAATAAAACACAAATAAATTATAATGAAATAATGAAACATTAATATTTATATTGGATACAGTATGGGTGTATATTCGATCGACAAATTGATTACGTTACTTATCGAAGACAACAGCAGCTTCTCAAACATTTTTGAATTTCGAACGGAATGAGCGATTGACAGGTTTCTGCAACGAACGCAGTAGTAATAAACACATAGTAAGGCACGAACGCGGACCAATCAGAAGAGAGAAATGAAAAGTCCCATGGGGTTAAAATTAAATTTTGCTCCCGCTTTCCTCTGAAGTCAATATTCGTTTTTCGAATAAGTATGATGAAAAACATTGTGTGTCATTCGGGGCCAAAATATTTCCTCCCTACGCTCAGGATTCTACTCTAGAATCCTTCACTTTGCTCTGAATTCAAAATAACGCCCTCGGGGTACAAAATATTTCTTTGGCCCCATATAACACAAATAACTATTTTGTCGGCAGTGCGGCGCGAAGCTGAAGGGTTTCAAGCACTACTCGATCCACTTCGAGAGCCAGCACCGCGACAAGACGCGCACGCAGTTCGCGAACCCGCACCAGCGCCGCTGCCTGTGCGAGCGGTGCGGCCGGGTGTTCCAGGTGACGAGCGAAAAAACATTTGTTTTGTCGGCAGTGCGGCGCGAAGCTGAAGGGTTTCAAGCACTACTCGATCCACTTCGAGAGCCAGCACCGCGACAAGACGCGCACGCAGTTCGCGAACCCGCACCAGCGCCGCTGCCTGTGCGAGCGGTGCGGCCGGGTGTTCCAGGTGACGAGCGAAAAAACATTTGTTTTGTCGGCAGTGCGGCGCGAAGCTGAAGGGTTTCAAGCACTACTCGATCCACTTCGAGAGCCAGCACCGCGACAAGACGCGCACGCAGTTCGCGAACCCGCACCAGCGCCGCTGCCTGTGCGAGCGGTGCGGCCGGGTGTTCCAGGTGACGAGCGAAAAAACATTTGTTTTGTCGGCAGTGCGGCGCGAAGCTGAAGGGTTTCAAGCACTACTCGATCCACTTCGAGAGCCAGCACCGCGACAAGACGCGCACGCAGTTCGCGAACCCGCACCAGCGCCGCTGCCTGTGCGAGCGGTGCGGCCGGGTGTTCCAGGTGACGAGCGAAAAAACATTTGTTTTGTCGGCAGTGCGGCGCGAAGCTGAAGGGTTTCAAGCACTACTCGATCCACTTCGAGAGCCAGCACCGCGACAAGACGCGCACGCAGTTCGCGAACCCGCACCAGCGCCGCTGCCTGTGCGAGCGGTGCGGCCGGGTGTTCCAGGTGACGAGCGAAAAAACATTTGTTTTGTCGGCAGTGCGGCGCGAAGCTGAAGGGTTTCAAGCACTACTCGATCCACTTCGAGAGCCAGCACCGCGACAAGACGCGCACGCAGTTCGCGAACCCGCACCAGCGCCGCTGCCTGTGCGTGCGGTGCGGCCGGGTGTTCCAGGTGACGAGCGGAAAAAAAAAGTGTGTGTCAGCTCCGGCCTCCGACGCACGACTGGAGTTTACGCGCGACTCGGGTCCGAGCGCGCCCCGACCGACTTTCGCTTCGGGGACCCGATCGCCACGCGCTCGGCTACCCGAAGCGAAAGCTCTTTCGCACGAAAACCAACCTTATTTACTCAACGTTAGGGTAGAAATTTGCATCTTTGTGAAAAAAGTAACAGAAAAACGTAACGAGGTCATTGATAAATTGATTTTACTGCTCGGATTTTTCTCATACCGGGTGCCTAAAATCGATTCTTAAGGAGTAAACTCCAAAAAATCAAAAAAAAAAGTGGCACTCGGGGACTGCCGATTGCCGGGGATTTTTGACGTGATAACGTCTTATAAATCGATGAACACCGGCTGCACGCACGAAAAAGTGTCCCGACCGTGCAAGCGAGAGCGCGGAACAAGCGATAGAGAGGCACCCAAGCGTTGGCTTGTGACTTGTTTCTTTATGACGCTATCACGTAAAACTATCGTCCGTAAACCGAATTTACAGACAACCAATTTTTTCTTTAATAATTTTTTATTGACCGAGCGAAGCGAAGGTCTCTGAGTCTACTTGAGTGAATTTGTACTTGTCTGTCCGTCCGTCTATCAGAGTCTTATAACTTCTGAATTACTGAATGTAAAAATTTAAACATAATATTATTACTTAAAAAGTTATAAAAATCTTTATTTGAGGGGGCTCTCATAGAAGCGAATGCGAAGTAAAATATTTTTTATAGCGTTACATAAAATTGCGGTATATCATTTTAAAAAGATAATTATTTTGGAACCGAGTACAAAAATATATTTTTTTAATTTTTCCCTTGAAATTGACGAAATGGGGGCCTTTCAAAGTGGAGATTTAATGCGCTCGCTTGAAGACGCTCTCTGGCAAAATCAGCTATGTATTTTGAAGATGAACCTATTTTTTTATTTCACTTATATCCTGCACTTGAACAACAAATACTAAAATTATATTTATCTTCTTCTTCTTCTGTATCAACCTATAGACGTCCACTGCTGGACAAAGGTCTCCTGCATGGACTTCCACAGGCTTCGGTCTTGCGCCGCTTGAATCCAGCGGCTCCCTGCGACTCGTTTGATGTCGTCGGTCCACCTGGTGGGGGGTCTGCCAACACTGCGTTTCCCGGTGCGGGGTCGCCACTTCAACACCTTGGGACCCCAACGACACTCAGCTCTTCGAACTATGTGCCCCGCCCATTTCCACTTAAGTTTTGCGACACGCTGAGCTATCACGGTGACTCTGGTTCTCCTACGAATCTCCTCATTTCTGATTTGATCTCGCAGGGAAATACCGAGCATAGCTCTCTCCATCGCTCGCTGAGTGACCCTGAGCCTTCTTATGAGGCCCATAATAAAATTATATTAATATTATAAAGAAACGAAATTATTTAATTTTTAATGGGCATCAGTAATTTTCAACATAGCATCACAATATTGTTAATAGATGGCGCTGTCATTGACTATCCCAAAAACCAGTTTTGCGTCGACCATTATTGTTTTGTAATTATATGTACTTATTTATTCAATTAAAATTATCCAATCCAATAATAATTATGGGGATACCGTTTTCAGAATTCGAGCGCGCTTAAAAGCCACATGCTGATCCATGCGGGCAAGAAGGACGTGCGATGTACCGTATGCGATAAGAGGTTCTACTACCAGCGGCAGTTGACCATACACATGGACATTCACAATGAGCCCAAGCGCACTTTCGACTGTCCGGTGTGCGCGCGCAGCTTTACCAACAAGTCCAACAAGAACAGGCATCTGTGGGTGAGTGCGA
Source organism: Oeneis ivallda (assembly GCA_029955525.1). NCBI lineage: Eukaryota > Metazoa > Arthropoda > Insecta > Lepidoptera > Nymphalidae > Oeneis > Oeneis ivallda. Next base: position 13,848,502 of record JARPMR010000026.1, on the reverse strand, counting down.
CTGTGACATCGGTGTGAGACTGTGACATCGGTGTGAGACTGTGACATCTGTGTGCGACGATGACATCGGAATGCGACTATGACATCAGTGTGCGACTGTAATCAGTGTGCGACTATGACAGCCGTATGCTACGATGTCATCGGAGTGTGACTATGACATCAGTGTGCGACGATGACGTCGGAATGCGACTATGACATCAGTGTGCGACTATGACATTGGAATTTAACTATGACATCAGTATGCAGTGAAGACATCTGAATGCGACTATGTTAGCGGTATGCGACTATGACATCTGTGTGCGACTGTGTCATCAGTGTGCGACTATGACAGCCGTATGCTACGATAATAATAATAAATAATAATAAATACACTTTATTCATTAGAATGCAGGTATAACAGCTGTTACAGTAATTATTGGTCGGAGTGTGACTATGATATCAGTGTGTGAGTATGACAGCCGTATGCGACTGTGACATAAATGTTCAACGATGACGTCAGAGTGTGAATATGACATTAGTGTGCGACTATGATAGCGGTATACGACTATGACATAAGTGTGCAATGAGGACATCCGAGTGAGACTTAGCGGTATGCGACTGTGACATCAGTGTGTGACTGTGACATCGACGTATGGCTGTGAAATCTGTGTGCGACTACATCGATGGACATCAATGACATCAGTGTGTGACTATAATATCGGAGTCATCATCATCATTAGCAACCCATCAACGGCTCACTACTGAGCGCAGGTCTCCTCTCAGAGAAGGGTTATAGGCCACAGTCCACCACGCTGGCCCAATGCGAATTGGCGGACTTCACACACCTTCGAGAACATTATGAAGAACTCTTAGATGTGCAGGTTTCCTCACGAAGTTTTCCTTCACCGTTGAAGCAAGTGATATTTAATTGCTTAAACACACTTAATTCCGAAAAGTCAGAGGTCGGAGGGACTCGGGATCGAACCTGCGACCCCCCCCGAATAGGAGACCACTGTCCTAACCACTTGGCTATCACTGCTTCTTCTTCTGCTGATATCGGAGTGTGACTATTATATCAGTGTGCAACGATGACATCGGAATGCGATTATGACATGTCACGGTCACACACTGGTGTGACTGTGACATCGGTGCGCGACTATGACATCAGTGTGTGACTGACATCGGTGTGCAACAATGACATCAGAATGCGACTATGATATCAGTGTACAATTATGACAAGAGTGTGTGACTGACATCGAAATTCGATATGACAGGGGTGTGCGACTATGACATCAAATGCGACGATGATATGAGTGGGTTACAACGGTTAATGTGGATTATACGGGTCTGCCCGCGAAATTCAAATTTAATTTGGTTTTTCGCAATTTGTAAACTAATACGACAAAGTAGGCTTGAGGTATTCTAATTGCGCCAATGGCAGTATCAACTTCACAGGTTCAAATCTTTACTTGAAAGTGACCAGTTTAAGAAATTAATCAAAATATCGAGTTGGACGTGAGTTACTTACAAATTAGACGATATTCTTACAACCTTAAATACGAATTGTGCTAGTAAGTGTCTGCATCATTATATATTCTTCTTCTTCTTCTTTATCAACCGATAGACGTCCACTGCTGGACAAAGCCCGCCCATTTCCACTTCAGTATCGCGAATCGCTGAGCTATGTCGGTGACTCTGGTTCTCCTACGGATCTCCTCATTTCTGATTCGATCCCGCAGGGACACTCCGAGCATAGCTCTCTCCATCGCCCGCTGAGCGGTCCTGAGCCTACTTATGAGGCCCTTAGTTAGCGACCATGTCTCGAATCCATTATATATTAATTCTGTGTATTAATTTTGTGTTTTTTTCACAGACCCACACCCAAGTATCGAGGCCTTTCAAGTGCCACGCTTGCCCCAAAACCTTCGTATACCCATCAGAGAGGAGGTTTCACATCGACCATACTCACGCGAACCAGCCTTACCCCAAGAAGGCCAAGACCAGGGTCAGAAACAGCCGACCCAAACATGTGAAGGAGGTCCCATACGGGCAAATCGAGCCTCTGAATATTAGTGAGGCCTCATACATAAGCGAAACCAGTGCAATACATAATGAGAGAAACCAAGATGTAAAATAAAGCTTGAGATTTATCGATGTTTTTATACATTAATTATTTATTTATATACTCAAAAAAAGTGTGTGTATCAGCTCCGACGCACGACTGGAGTTTACTTTATAGTATTTGTGCTAGTTAATATCAAATACGGCCATCTATTGTAAATAGCTCGAACTATTATGTTAGCAGTGCTAACATCTTATCGCAGGGTTTTAGTGCGTACAACAGAGTTGCTATTCGAAATAGTTTACACATAAGCCGAAAGATGGCGCTGATCTACATGTTTTAGTAACGCTGTCATAAAAACGTAACAAGGTCATTCATAAGTAGATTTTACACCTCGAATTTTCACATACCGGGCGCCTAAAATCGATTCTTAAGGAGTAAACTCCAAAAGATTATTGTTTAATATTATAATGAATAGAATAGAATAGAAATGTTTTTTATTCAAATAAACTTTTTACAAGTGCTTTTGAATCGTCGATGAGTCTACCACTGGTTCGGAATGCCGTTCCTGCCGAGAAGAACCAGCAAGAAACTTGGCAGTTGCTCTTTTCAAAATACTTTTATAATATACTTAATAGATATTATTCTATGTATGCAGAGTTTCCACAGTGAGGGGAAGTTCCACAAAAGCATACGTAATTATTTCTAATTATAATTCAACACATGTTAAGACGGGCAGACAGAAAGTAGCCCCATTGCCGCTGGTGGCACCCGTTCACGAGCATGACGCATGACCCAGCCATTGCTTCGCTCAACCATATTTGAAGGAACGTTACAACCCGCATCACACGACACCACCGCAGAAATGTTAAAGAGAGTGTGACATACTTAGGCTACCCATCTTAAGGCATCGAATTGAAACTAATATTCAAATCAAATACTCATTAACCGACTTCCAAAAAGGAGGAGGTTCTCAATTCGGCCGGTATCTTTTTTTTTCTATGTATGTCCACCGATTTCTCCGGGATTACTGGACCGATTCGCGTGATTTTTTTTTAAATCGCCAGAGGATGTTTGCGAAATGGTCCCATAAAAATGTTGACCTTCAACTCCTTAAGCCTGATGCTGCAGGGATATTACTCACCTAAAATAAAGAGATTTAGGAAAGGTCGATTACGAATTATTATTGTAGGTAACAAGTATGGGACTACATCATGGAGCTCCAGGTCCTAGCTCCTCAATCATAGGATACTACACTTAAAAGCTTAAAATAAAAATTCTTTTCAAAAAAGAAACCACATATGTGAGGATCGATTCTGATTTTGCCCATACAAAACTCATTTTGCATAGAGTCGTGTATGCATCGAAAAGCCGATTTGATCCGTACCTACACGACTCTATGAAAAATTAGTTTTCTATGGACAAAATGCGAATCGATCCTCACAATTTTGATGATCGGTCGAAAATCAAAACTCTAAGGCACTTCTAGCAGACAAGGCTTCTTTAAATTAAAATTAGTGTTTGGTGTTACGGTGTATAAATCAAGGAAAAACTAAAATATTTAGCAATTTCGGTCCAGTTTTCTAGATACACCATCTGCATAAATAATTTTGTAATCCCGTATAAATATATAAAAATCAATTGCTGTTCGTTAGTCTCACTAAAACTCGAGAACGGCTGGGCCGATTTAGCTGATTTTTGTTTTGAAATGTTTGTCGTAGTCCAGGGAAGGTTTAAACGGTGAGAAAATATGGAAAAATTGCGAGGAAGAGAGTAAAAACAACAATTTCATTTTCCCATATAAAGTGTTCTACCTACTTTCCTGTCAAACATTTGACGTTCGTCTCTATTTTGATGGTTGTAATTGTTTGTTCGTTCAGAATTTAATAAAATAAAATCAGTAATCATACTATCATAACTAATATTATAAATGCGAAAGTGGTTTGTTGGTTTGTCTTTTAAAACAGATATGGATCGACTTGATTTTTTGCATGGGTATAGTTGAGGACCTGGAGGGTGACACTGGCTACTTTTTATCCCAGAAAACCAAAGAGTTCCCAAGGGAGTTCAAAAACTAAATCAACGCGGACGAAGTCGCGGGCATCAGCTAGTCCCGTATAAATATATAGGATTACAAAGCTCCATTTGCAGTGAATGAATCAGTGTACCTGTTATGTATTATATAATGGAGCGGAAGAAGACTACCTACAAAAATAAGAATAGCTCATACGACAGAGCTTTAAAGCTCTAAGAAAATCCGTTGTTGGTATTCAAGAAGTAGAAGGTACCGGAAAGGATAAAATTAGGACTATCTATATAAAGAAATGAGATGCCATAAAAAACATAACTTGTAAAAAAAAACAAGTCTCGCAACTCAGTTCTTTTACTGTAAGAAGTTGTGAGATTCATGAATTACCAAGTCGGTTAATAGGGTATTTTACTCCTAGTGAGAAATAATCTAAAAATATAAAAATAAGATCGTTTAGGTACTAGTGGTTCGCCTCGAACTGAGACCTCGCGGTATCCCATAATTCCCATAAGGTAGTTTTAACTATATTATTATATTATATTGTAATTAAAACGCGCCGAATCTGATGACTTCAATCGTCATCTGCTTTCGTGGATGGGATGCGTATTTACAATATTAAAGACAGCGCCATCTATTAACAGTATAGTGAAGTTTTGTTAAAAACATTGATGCCCATTAAAACTTAAATAATTTCGTTTCTTTATAATATTTATCTAATCTTAGTATTTGTTGTTCAAGTACAGAATATAACTCAAATTATGTGTAAGTTTCAATTTTTAAAATAAAGTGGTTTTAGAGATCTAGCCTCGAATAAAATCTCCACTTTGAAAGCCCCCCATTTCGTCAATTTTAGGAAAAAAAATAAAAAAAAATACTTTTGTACTCTGTTCTCAATTATCTTTAAAATGAGGTACTGCAACCCTATGAAATGCAAAAAAAATTATTTTACTTCGCATTCGCTTCTATGAGAGCCCCCCTGAAATAAAGATTTTTATAACTTTTTAAGCCATTTTCGGCTGGAGGCCATCGGTTTACATATCATATCTAAAATTGAAGTAATTACGTTCAGTAATTCAGAAGTTATAAGGCTCTGACAGACGGACGGACGGACAGACGGACGGACGGACAAGTGCAAATCGCTCTAGTAAACTCAGAGACCTTCGCTTCGCTCGGTCGAATATGGAATCGGGAAGTGGAAGTTTCAGTTCAAAAATTATAAAATAGATTTTATATTTAATTTCAGTTTTCACTTTTTTGTCTATGCTACAAATATGCGAAACGTCTAACAGTTCCCGCCATTACACTACGTCATAAATGTCAGTAGTCTATGGAGTTCATCCGCTCAAATAGTTTGCAGTACAAATACACGGTATTTTAGATACTATGTGAAAATAAATAAATACATTATTTAATCATTTAGTACCATCATTTATTTAAATTTTTTTTAGATTAATATAATATATATAATAATAGAATTATATCCACGCTTTTTTGTCATTTATATAATCTTCAATCGTATAATATGCTTTTTTCATGAGCGTAGTTTTAATCGATTTCTTAAACTTGTGTAAAGGCAAGTCCAAGATCGACTGTGGAATTTTATTTTTAACGTAATTACCTAACCTAACATCTATGACCATATCAATATTAAAAATCTTTTGTTTTAAATAAATGGATTGACTTGGCCATCGCATGAAAACACAATGTATCTCACAAGTAATACATAAATCAAATTAGATTGTTTAGTGACTTGGTTTTTTTTACAAGTTATGTTTTTTATGGCTATAAATAATTTACCTCGTAGTAGAATAAAAAAATGGTATAGTTCTTGCAATTCACGAGGGCGACTATGGTTGTGTGTGTGTCGTATCTGTATAAGTGTGAGCGAGCGCAATGCTCGCGCCTGCCCGCTCCCACCTAGGCTTTAACAGGCACGCACACTTATGCAATGTGCATGCACACGAAGTAACCACAAGTAAAGCTCACTCGCCTTCGTGAATTGCAAAACTGTAGATTATCTTCTATTATTTTAAATACTGTCTGATTGACGTTTGTCAGAATTAATACAATAGTTTTTTGTGTTTAACTCAGTTTATTTGGGTGGATTTTCTTACATATTTAAATAACCTTGAATAATATGGCAATAAATGAAATGCGAACATTACGGCAACAACGACGCTGAACTGACAATATGAATTGGTTTAGTGCATGGAACTAGGAATTACGACTATAATGACACATTAACGGACGCCATTGTTATGTTGCCATGGAGGTAGGAAGTAGGTAATTGTTAGGTACAATCTTTTTATGTTGCTTATTTGGTGTTTTAGTGCAAAGAGCATAATAAACACCATAGTTCTCACTCACTCTCACAACAAAGACTTTTTCTCGCCTTCGTGTTAAAAAAATCTTACACTGTATACAATCTCGTTATTGGATGCTTAATAAATATTTTTTTATAGATCTCTGAGGGCCTTAGGCTTTTAACCAGTGTGTTTCCTCATGTGATAAATTAAACCACTTTTATGAGCAGCTTTATACTCACATAAATTACACGAATAAGGCTTTTCACCAGTGTGCTGCCTCATGTGAAATACTAAACCAGTTTTTTGAGCAGCTTTATACTCGCATAACATACACGAATAAGGCTTTTCACCAGTGTGCTTCCTCATGTGAACTACTAAATTACTTTTCATTGCAGCTTTATAATCGCATAACTTACAAGAAAAAGGCTTCTGACCAATGTGCTTCTTCATGTGATCTACTAAATGACGTTTTTGAGCGGCTTTATACTCACATAACTTACAAGAGAAAGGCTTCTCACCAGTGTGCTTCCTCATGTGAACTATTAAATTACTTTTAATTGCAGCTTTATACTCACATAAATTACACGAATAAGGCTTTTCACCAGTGTGCAGCCTCATGTGATATGCTAATCTTTTCTTAGAAGCAGTTTTATACTTACATAACTTACACGAAAAAGGCTTTTCACCAGTGTGCTTCCTCATGTGAACTACTAAATGATTTTTTATTGTAGCTTTAAACTCGCATAACTTACATGAATAAGGCTTTTCACCAGTGTGAGTCCTCATGTGAACTACTAAATAATATTTACAAGTAGCTTTATACTCACATAACTTACACGAATAAGGCTTTTCACCAGTGTGCTTCCTCATGTGAATAACTAAACAAGTTTTTTGAGCAACTTTATACTCGCATAACTTACACGAATAAGGCTTTTCACCAGTGTGTGTCCTCATGTGTCTCGTTAAACTGTATTTACGTCTGCATTTGTATTGACAAATCTCGCAAGTAAATCTATTTACTGTCTTGTGGCTCTGTATGTGTTTTACTAACAGACTTTTTCGTTTAAACATTACCCGACAAAAGTCACAAATATACATTTTTTCCTCAATATGGGAGCTACTGTCTGATGTATAAATACATTGTTTAGTAATGCCATTATTTAAACAAACAGTTTTACTTTGCAATCTTATTGGTATGTTAACTTGTTCTTCATCAGTGACCGGTTCAATGCATTCTCTGGTGGGAGCTTCATTCTGACTTTTTGACTCATAACTCATATTATTAACGGCTTTCTGACTGTCACAAGAAATAACTACTTTCCGTGTTTTCGTCAAAGATGCATCTCGTTCTGGCACAACTTTTTTACTGAATACATCGTATAGTTTCACTATACAATTCGTGTATCTGTCGATGTTATCGTTTGTTCTACTGTCGCTATCGGCACATCGGTAGTCTAAGTCGCCGCTGACTGTTGTGGTTGCTTGTTCACTGCTCCGGCCTGCATCGGCTGCTTCAGTTGAATGCTCTTCGCTGTCATTTCTGATCGCGACACTCGCGGACAAAGGAGGAACTGAAACAACATACATATTTATTTATACCCGACTGCCCACAAAAAGGGAGTGTAATATTATCAGAGTTCATGTATGTATGTGAGTTTCTTTATTCCACCAAAACTTCTAAACGCCTGAACAAGTTTGAATGTACGTCCTTACAAAATCGCGAATAACATTGGCTATACATTGTTGGAAATCTAATTCTATTGTACCTACCAGCTCTTATATGCTACTACTATTAGCGACCCGCCCCGGCTTCGCACGGGTAGTAGAGCATATTACGCCTATGCTTTTCAAACTACTTGGAATGTTCCATAGTTATATCTTGAACAGCATATTGAACAGGACGTAGATATAAAAGAAGTATCAAAGCAACAGCACGGCGCGTCCGCGTCAGGTTGAAACTCGCGTATTTTGGCGCGCGTTCGGTTTCATTTTGCGAAGACTCCTAAGATATTTTTAAATTATATGGCATAAAGGATTATCATAATGTGTATGAAATGCTTATGGTAACTAACGTATTTAAGTTGATAACGATTAATACTGTATCTGTCTAAATAGATTTCCAATTACCGCATAGTACGTGACTATTTTTTTATTTTATTTTATTTTTATTATATTATTAAATGAAAGGGTTAGGCAGCGTTTTCAATTAAAGCTCCCAGGCAGCTTGAATTTTTCCGACATCGTAAACAATTTTCGTCATATTTCAACCAATTTACACAAAACCTTAACAAATTATACACTAAAACCTTTCTCGTGTTTCACCTTATGTATTTGCATTTGAATTGACAAATCTCGCAAGTAAATCTATTTACTTATTTGAGCGGCTTTATACTCACATAACTTACAAGAGAAAGGCTCCTCACCAGTGTGCTTCCTCGTGTGAACTATTAAAATACTTTTAATTGCAGCTTTATACTCACATAAATTACATGAATAAGGCTTTTCACCAGTGTGCAGCCTCATGTGAAATACTAAACTAGTCTTACAAGCAGTTTTGTACTTACATAACTCACACGAAAAAGGCTTTTCATCAGTGTGCTTCCTCATGTGAACTACTAAATTACCTTTATTTGAACTTTTAAACACACATAACTTACAAGAGAAAGGCTTCTGACCAATGTGCTTTTTCATGTGAGCTACTAAATTACTTATTTGAGCGGCTTTATACTCACATAACTTACAAGAGAAAGGCTTCTCACCAGAGTGCTTCCTCATGTGAACTATTAAATTACTTTTAATTGCAGCTTTATAGTCGCATAACTTACATGAATAAGGCTTCTCACCAGTGTGCTTCCTCATGTGAACTACTAAATTATTTTCACAAGTAGCTTTATACTCACATAACTTACACGAATAAGGCTTTTCACCAGTGTGTGTCCTCATGTGTCTCGTTAAAGTGTATTTACATCTACATTTGTGTTGACAAATCTCGCAAGTAAATCTATTTACTCTCATGTGGCTCTGGATGTGTTTTACTAACAGACTTTTTAGTTGAAACATTGCCCGACAATAGTCACAAATATACATTTTTTCCTGAATACGGGAGCTACTGTCTGATGTATACATACATTGTTTCGTAATGCCATTATTTAAACAATCAGTTTTACTTTGCAATCTTATTGGTATGTTAACTTGTTCTTCAGCAGTGGCTCGTTCAGTGTATTCTCTGGAGGGAGCTTCATTCTGACTTTTTGACTCATAACTCATATTATTAACGGCTTTCTGACTGTCACAAGAAATAACTACTTTTCGTGTTTTCGTCAAAGATGCATCTCGTTTTGGCACAACTTTTTTACCGAATACATCGTATAGTTTCACTATACAATTCGTGTATCTGTCGATGTTATCGTTTGTTCTACTGTCGCTATCGGCACATCGGTAGTCTAAGTCGCCGCTGACTGTTGTGGTTGCTTGTTCACTGCTCGGGCCTGCATCGGCTGCTTCAGTTGAGTGATCTTCGCTGTCATCGCTGATCGCGACACTCGCGGACAAAGGAGGAACTGAAACAATATAAATATTTATTGATACCCGACTGCCCACAAAAAGGGAGTGTAATATTATCAGAGTTCATGTATGTATGTGAGTTTCTTTATTCCACCAAAACTTCTAAACGCCTGAACAGGTTTGAATGTATGTCCTTACAAAATCGCGAATAACATTGGCTATAAATTGTTTGAAATCTAATTCTATTGTACCTACCAGCTCTTATATGCTACTACTATTAGCGACCCGCCCCGGCTTCGCACGAGTAGTAGAGCATATTACGCCGATGCTTTTCAAACTACTTGGAATGTTCCATAGTTATATCTTGAACAGCATATTGAACAAGACGTAGATATAAAAGAAGTATCAAAGCAACAGCACGGCGCGTCCGCGTCAGGTTGAAACTCGCGTATTTTGGCGCGCGTTCAGTTTCATTTTGCGAAGACTCCTAAGATATTTTTAAATTATATGGCATAAAGGATTATCATAATGTGCATGAAATGCTTATGGTAATGCATATTTAAGTTGATAAGGATTAATACTGTATGTCTAAATAGATTTCCAATTACCGCATAGTACGTGACTATTTTTTAGAAGTTAAAATGGGTATAGTAAGCTATCATTAAAAGATAGATATATATGGGGTTAAATGAAAGGATTAGGCAGCGTTTTCAATTAAAGCTCCCAGGCGGCTTGAATTTTTCCGGCATCGTCAACATTTTAGTCATATTTCAACCAATTTTCACAAAACCTTAACGAATTATACACTTAAACCTTTCTCGTGAATCACGCTATCTATTGGTGAAAACCGCATGAAAATCCGTTCGGTAGTTTTGAGTTTATCGCGAACAGACAGACAGCAGCGGCTGGGGGCTTTGTTTTATAACATGTAGTGATGAAGATACTTTTATCGGACTTCTCGCTTACTCTTACAGGCCTTATGGAACACCCGACTTTTTTGTCGGGGGTTTAAAAAGGATTTGTCTATAGTCGATAACAGGTAATGAAGATAGAGGGATGCTAAGGAAATAATACAAAATAGTGCTTAGGATGTGTTTTTTTATTTCTGCTTCTAGAAACTAGTATATCATATACTATATAGTACAGTTAGGTTCAAACTTTATGTCCATACGGATGTTAGCCGCGAGTGTAGGTTCGCCGCTGATTGGCTTGTATAGTTCTTGCAATTCACGAGGGCGACTATGGTTGTGTGTGTGTCGTATCTGTATACGTGTGAGCGAGCGCAATGCTCGCGCCTGCCCGCTCCCACCTAGGCTTTGATAGGTACGCACACTTATGCAATGTGCATGTACACGAATTAACCACGAGTAAAGCTCACTCGCCTTCGTGAATTGCAAAAACTGTACCGATTATTGCATTCTGCGCATCGAAACGCACAAAGTCCGAGAAGTAATAAAGTTTGAATCCGACTGTATTATGCTATAAAGCTTAAATTAATATTAATACGATAATAATTTGCTTGCTATTATATTATATAATTGATAAAGCTTGTCAAATAAGATGATAAATAGAAATTCAGCTTATGTATGTACGGTAAGCATTAGGCATGGTCAAAAGTCTACACATACTCTAATCGATTTTCAATTTCCTCTCATTCATCGAGGAGTTCTGTCCTCCATCTCCGAAGATATTCATCAGATCTTCACCAAATTTAAATGGGACCTGCCTGCAAATACGCCCTTTCAAATAAAAATAAAAATTATTGAAATCAGTTAAGATTTGATGGAGATATGTAGTAACATCGACAAAAAAAAAACACGCGTCGAATTGAGAACCTCCTCTTTTTGTATTTTTTGAAATCGGTTAATTAAGCCTAATTTTACAATTTACTTTCGTATTTTATTGATTATTCCGCCACTACCGCGTCTCCCAGCGAGCCGGCTGCCTGCGTCCGAGCGGCGTCCTCTCATAACATAATACTGTTCACCAGTGTGCGTTCTCATGTTCCCCACAAGAACGCAACTTTCAGCACATTAACAATGGCAGTGAGTGTAAGTAGTCCTTTTTGCTGCACATTTACACTTCCATTATTAACGAGAAAGGGACCTTCACCGGTGTGTTTTCATGTGAGTTGTTAAATTACTTTTAGTTACAGTTTTATGCTCACATAACTTACACGAATAAGGCTTTTCACCAGTGTGCTGCCTCATGTGAACTATTAAATGACTTTTTTGAGTAGCTTTATACTCGCATAACTTACACGAATAAGGCTTTTCACCAGTGTGTTTCCTCATGTGAAAAATTAAACCACTTTGAGAAGCAGCTTTATACTGGCATAATTTACACGAATAAGGCTTTTCACCAGTGTGTTTCCTCATGTGATTAACTAAACCATTTTTATGAGCAGATTTATACTCGCATAACTTACATGAATAAGGCTTTTCACCAGTGTGCAGCCTCATGTGAAGTACTAAATAATTTTTTTGAGCAGCTTTATACTCGCATAACTTACAAGAGAAAGGCTTCTCATCAAAGTGTTTCCTCATGTGATTAATTAAAGTATTTTTATGAGCAGCTTTATACTCGCATAACTTACACGAATAAGGCTTTTCACCAGTGTGCTTCCTCATGTGAACTACTAAGGGACTTTTATTCGCACATTTGTATTCACATAACTCACAAGAGAAAGGCTTCTCACCAGTGTGAGTCTTCATGTGTTTTGTTAAACGATATTTATATTTGCATTTGTATTGACAAATCTCGCAAGTAAATCTATTTACTCTCATGTGGCTCTGGATGTGTTTTACTAACAGACTTTTTAGCTGAAACATTGCCCGACAAAAGTCACAAATATACATTTTTTCCTGCATACGGGAGCTACTGTCTGCTGTATAAATACATTGTTTCGTAATGCCAGTTTTACTTTGCAAGCTTATTGGTATGTTAACTTGTTCTTCAGCAGTGGCTGGTTTAATGTATTTCCTGGCGTGAATTTCATTCTGACTTTCTATCTCAAAACTCTTATTTTTAAAGTTAATATTACTATCACAAGAAATAACAAGTTTTGGCGTTTTCGTCAAAGATGCATCTCGTTTTGGCACAACTTTTTTACCGAATACATCGTATAGTTTCACTATACAATTCGTGTATCTGTCGATGTTATCGTCTGTTCTACTGTCGCTATCGGCACATCGGTAGTCTAAGTCGCCGCTGACTGTTGTGATAGCTTCGTCAGTTGAGTGCTCTTCGCTGTCATTGCTGGTCGCGACACTCGAGGTCAAAGGAGCAACTGAAACAATTGAATCCTTTGTTATAGAAGCGTGAACATTTTAGAATATACTTTTAACAAATAAATTCATAAACAATTCAATTTATTTCTACCCGCGACTTCATGAATTCAAGTTTTTCTTTCAATCCTGCGGGAACATTTCGTTTTATCAGGACACAACGCCTATGTCACTCTCGAGGTTCTCAAGTGTGCCCATGCAAATACATCACACTTTTGCATTACCGATATTAATAAGTAGGTATCGATCAGACAAATACAGAACAGAAATATAAATAAACTAGTAGTAGGGCGCATCGATACGCGGCCCGCTAAAGCGGACCGCGGGTTTTCTGCTCATCAAGTAGACCATCGGGTCCTGACCATCTCTTCCCAAAAAACTACTCTTCCATCTTTTATTTATCTGAGATAGACACGTTTGAAGTTTGTATAGCCGCCATCTTGAATCCGCCATTTTGGATTTTTCCCTCACTGCCATTTGGATGAGGTTTCGAGTATTTTTTTTCATCTATCTTAAATGCCCTGGCTGTGCTTCTCACACAACTTCCTAAACCCTTGATCATCATTTCACTCCATATTTTTTCTCCGAATAGTTTGTCAGAATGAGAATTCTTCTATAAAACAAATTTTGAAAAGGAACCGTTTCAAAGTCTAGCATAGTTTGTATGGAAAAATAAATTCCGCCATCTTGATCTTTTTTTTTGTTCATCAAGTAGCCCTTCGGGTCTTCATCATCTTTTTCCAAGAAACCACTCTTCCGTCTTTTATACACTCGGAGATATAAAGAAGAAATCGGTCGGTCGGTCGATCGGGAGAAATTTGTATGGCCGCCATATTGAATCCGCCATCTTGGTTTTTTCAGCTCACTCCCAGTTGGATGAGGTTTCGAGTATTTTTCTTTTAGCAGCCCCCGCCTATCTCTAATAATAACCTGGCTGTGCTCCTCACCCACCTTCCAAATCCTCGACCAGCATTACTTTCCATATTTTTTCTCCGAATCATTTGTCAGGATGAGAACTCTTCTATAAAAACAAAGAAAAGGAACCTTCGTCTTGCATACCTAGTTAGTATGGAAAAATAAATTCCGCCATCTTGAATTTTTTCTGTGAATCAAGTAGACCTTCGGGTTCTGATCATCTTTTGCCAAGAAACCACTCTTCCATCTTGTATACTCTCCGAGATAGACGCCGACGAAGTTTGTATGGCCGCCATCTTGAATCCGCTATTTTGGAGTTATTTTTTCTTTCAGCGCACTGCCAATTGGATGAGGTTTCGAATGACATTTGTTCGAGCAACCCCTATCTTTAATACCCTGGCCGTGCTCCTCACCCGTCTCCGAAATCCTCAATCATCACCTCCCTCCATATGTTTCCTCCGAATGAATTTTTGTCCCCTATCTGCAATAGCCTGGCCGTGCTCCTCATCCACCTTCCAAATCCTCGATCATCATATCTCATCATTTGTCAGAATGAGAATTCTTATATAAAACTAAATTTTTAAAAGGCACCGTATCAAAGTCTTGCATAGTTCTCAACTTCTAGTCTTCAATATTCGCTATATATTTTGTATGGAAAAAAATTCCGCAATTTTGATTTTTTTTCTATTCATCAAATAGACCTTCGAGTCCTGATCATCTTTTGCCACGAAACCACTCTTCCATTTTGTATACTTTTCGAGATAGACACCGACGAAGTTTGTATGGCCGCCATCTTGAATCCGCCATTTTGGATTTTTTTTTCAGCTCACTGCTAATTGGATGAGGTTTTGAGTGATATTTGTTCGAGCACCCCCCCTATCTTTAATACCCTGGCCGTGCTCCTCACCCGTCTCCGAAATCCTCAATCATCAGCTCCCTCCATAAGTTTCCTCCGAATGAATTTTTGTCTTTTATACGAAACCATAAATGAAAAAAAAAATTCATACAAAATTTTACAGGAGAGGTGATCAATGAGTCAATGAGTCAGTCAGTCAGTCAGTGAATCAGCCCCAGCAGCTATATATACAGGGTGGGCCAGGCAGTTAAAATTAAAGGACATACAGCAGTCTCCACAAACAATTAACATTTTTTTTCAATAAGGTCGTTATTTACACAAATGAGGTACGAATACTTTTGAAAAAACATAACTTTTTATCCGGCACATTGACATACGATTTTTCTTTTGGCAATCGAAAGAACATAAGTTGCTACAGTTTTAAAAAAATCACCAGTGCTATGAACCTCTTCTTTTATTTTTAATGGAATTTTAAAGTTTTCCGTAGATTTTGGATGAACTTAATTTTCTTGAAATAATTTAAAAAATGCACTTAAAACCAGTTAATCAGACTGGATTTTTTTTCTAAGAGAGTACAGTTACATATTATCTAAAGGTGTTCCATTAAAAAATTGCGGAAATAGTCACTGGAAAAATTAAAAAAAATTAAAAGTTCGTCAAGGCAGATATTCCAAAATTTTAAATAATTTTTTTTTTCTCGTAATCGGGTGGGAACCGATTTTTTCCCCTGCGGGTCCTGGTAGGCCCCCTATGTCAATAATCTAAAAAAAAATTATATCCACCTGTTCTGGCCCACCCTGTATATTAATTAATTAAAGAAATTCAGTAATAGTTCAAACCGCTAACTAAGAAATAACAAGCAAATTATTAAAAACTAGCGGTCGCCCGCGACTTCGTCCGCGTAGAAAATCTGATTTTCTATGAGATTATAAATAGATAAATTTTCCCGCTGCAAGAATGATCATTATTTTGCTGCGATGTAATTTTAAAACTGCGATATCTCCTAAGATATCCATTGAAATCGAATGATGTAAAGGACAATTTTGTTTTAAATTAAATACCTACTTGTGATGAATAACGTATTGATTTGGATAAGAATTAATATCATGTTTATAAAAACACCTTCGCAAATAATGCATTATTTTGGACCAAATTTGGTTAGCATAAAAAAGGTTATAGTGAGCCAACCTTATTTATACCTATGTTGTCGCGGACTTATTACTTTAATTTTTAAACTTTAACCGTTTACACAGCGCACGCAGCGGAAGCTCTCAAAGGAGAAAAAAAAACCCCGATTTTGATGGCATTCTTCATTGGTGCTCCGCTCCTATTGGTCTTAGCGTGATAATATAATAGCCTATAGCCTTCCTCGATAAATGGGCTATCTAAAACTGAAAGAATTTTTCAAATCGGACCAATGGTTCCTGAGATTAGCGCGTTCAAGCAAACAAACAAACAAACTCTTCAGCTTTATATATTTGTAGGCACCAGGATGGCCTATATCATGTGTAACGTGATTATCTTGAAGTATCCAATGAATCTGGTCATCTGACAAGAATTTTCTGCTTCAGATTCATTCATGTTTTTTTTTTCACAGACATCGTCTCTTAATTTCAACGCTGTTGACGTTTGTCGCAGCAACAACTGGGGTATCTAAGCAACGCTTCCATATTACTAAAATTTTCTCTGCGCTTATTTTTTCCGGTTGCTTTTTCCTAATTTTGTAGGTGTTTTGTAGTTCTTATATCCCACATCTGATGTAGGCGCCAGAATGGCCTAGGTATATCATGGGATATTATGGCTGAGCGATGATATGTGGGCGTATATTGAAACTTGACAACTGAATTCTCCTTTGAACATCTCCAATTAAACAAATCAGTCAATCACAATATGATAATTCTTCCGACAGTTAAATAATCCACTTTGAGCAGTAATTTCTTAGATCAGGATATTTAAACCAGCGGTTCGTCGCAGCTGTGGCGCGCTGGTTGTCAAGAGATTGTTTTCTAATGGCTGCCTCGCTACCATCCACGCAACGCTCCGCTAGAGGTTATAGACGCGCCGTCATAAAAATTAAAATTAAGCGCACAAGTGTAGCACCGGGGGCTGTTCGCCGTCTCAGCGGCGATCGTTCAGCTGCCAACTGAAACTGACAAACTCGGAATATGTGTGAAGAGATACTATAATAGTTACTTAACTTCCATCGTCACCAACTGGCCTCAAGAAGTGTCCGCATCAGAGGATACGACAGCAGCATATGGTGCACTAGCGGCATACTATGGCACTTGTTTTGAGAGTAATAACTACTAAGTTACAGTACCCGGCGATATATATTGCACATCGGCCTTTGGAATAAAACGCTATTCTATTCTATTGCAAGGAAAGCTAGCCAGAAATTCACGTAGTAATTACTGAAATCTCTTCACAATCGGCGAGCACATCACGTAACATACAGGGTGGAAAAAAATACAGTAATAACAAATACAGTCGATGTTAAAGATAAAATTTCTCCAAGAAACATTATTTCTTGGAGAAATTTTCTTTGTTTCTTGGAATTTTTTTATCTTTAACATCGACTGTATCGACTAGTGCAATAAAAGAAACATTATTTCTTGGAGAAATTTTCTTTGTTTCTTGGATTTTTTTTATCTTTAACATCGACTGTATCGACTAGTGCAATAAATAGCGGGTGTTTATTTTTTGAATTTTTAGCTGGTTCGATTTCCGGGTGAGACAAGCGAATTTTTGAAAAACTTTTAATGCAGTTTTGTTTCTTTTTAAAAATAAGGGAATGTTTCCTTTAAGTAAAATGATCTAACTTCAGGATTTAAGGTAGTTCCCCTCCAGGGCCCATAATTTTTTTCCACCCTGTATATCGCCGGGTACTGTACAAGGTATTTTGGAAACTATGTGAAAATAGATAAATACATTATTTTATCATTTAGTACTTCATTTATTTCAATTTATTTAGATTACAGAAACAACAAAAATCAAAATACTGACTGTGAATTATATAGTTAGATAAATGTTAGATCTGAATCATCACTTTATATTGCATATACTATTCACAATACAATACAACACACAAAAATTAAGCACGACGCACTAAAGTACACAGCGGGTCACATAAGTTGCGCCGCGTGTGTCGCTATGTGTCGACCTGACAAAGGGCCAAACCATTTGAGCGAACGAATTTACTGTACAGACGACGTCATCACATGGCGTCTGGTGATGTTTCGTCGTTTACGCGCGGAAAAATGCAGTATTTAAATGCACATTTTTGGTACTTATAGATTGAATAAAAACACTTTTCAAAACAGAGTAAAATACCCTATTATCACGCATTAGTTCTTCAATCACGCAGCAACGGAGCAACGGATCGACGAGATTTTTTGCATAAGTATAGTTGAGGAGCTGGAGAGAGACATAGGCTGAACACTGAACTCCACGCAGACGAAGACGCAGTCACGAGCTAGTAACTAACAAGTCACTCACCTGAAGTGTGCGCGACGCCTGCCGGAGCGCGGCCGTCGTGCAGACCGGCGGGGTCGGGCCTGCGGAGCGGACCGGCAGTGTCGGGCCTGCGGAGCGGACCGGCAGTGTCGGGCCCGTGGAGCGGACCGGCAGTGTCGGGCCCGCGGAGCCGACCGGCAGTGTCGGGCCCGCGGCGCGGACCGGCAGTGTCGGGCCTGCGGAGCGGACAGGCAGTGTCGGGCCCGTGGAGCGGACCGGCAGTGTCAGGCCCGCGGCGCGGACCGGCAGTGTCGGGCCCGTGGAGCGGACCGGCAGTGTCGGGCCTGCGGAGCGGGTCGGCAGTGTCGGGTCCGCGGAGCAGGTCGGCAGTGTCGGGCCCGCGGCGCGGACCGGCAGTGTCG
The DNA here is from genome assembly GCA_029955525.1 of Oeneis ivallda. Lineage (NCBI taxonomy): Eukaryota > Metazoa > Arthropoda > Insecta > Lepidoptera > Nymphalidae > Oeneis > Oeneis ivallda. The sequence continues at coordinate 13,829,690 of JARPMR010000026.1, read as the reverse complement.
GGCCCGTGGAGCGGACCGGCAGTGTCGGGCCCGCGGCGCGGACCGGCAGTGTCGGGCCCGCAGAGCGGACCGGCAGTGTCGGGCCCGCGGAGCGGACCGGCAGTGTCGGGCCCGCGGAGCGGACCGGCAGTGTCGGGCCCGCGGAGCGGACCGGCAGTGTCGGGCCCGCGGAGCGGACCGGCAGTGTCGGGCCCGCGGAGCGGACCGGCAGTGTCGGGCCCGCGGAGCGGACCGGCAGTGTCGGGCCCGTGGAGCGGACCGACAGTGTCGGGCCCGTGGCGCGGACCGGCAGTGTCGGGCCTGCGGAGCGGGTCGGCAGTGTCGGGTCTGCGGAGCGGGCCGGCAGTGTCGGGCCTGTGGAGCGGGCCGGCAGTGTCGGGCCTGCGGAGCGGACAGAACACTGTGAAGCAGTAGCTAAAGCGCAACAGGGAATGTGCATGGCATTTCTTTAGTATCATCATCATCATCAGCAACCCATTAACGGCTCTCTACTGAGTAAAATAAATAAATAAATAAATAAACATTTATTCAGCTTTTTAACACCAACAAAGCAAAAAATACAGAGGAATTCAAAAACACAAAACTTAACCACTAACCTATATTATTTTTTTTTGAATGAATAGATTACAGAAAAATAAGTAGTAGCTAAGTAGGTATATTATGTTGTCGCTGACAAGGCTGCTGCCTCAGCATAATGCTACAGCATTAGAATGCTGCGGCGCTGATTTTCAGGCATAGCCTTTAACTACGTCGCGGCCCGACCATGCGACAGTTAAACATGATGATAGTACAGGTCTTCTCTCAGAAAAGGGTTATAGGCCATAGTGCACCACGCTGGCCCAATGCGAATTGGCGGACTTTACACGCCTTTGAGAACATTATGGAGAACTCTCAGGTGTACAGGTTTCCTCACGATATTTTCCTTCGTCGTTCTTTTTATACTATTAATTCTTTATTTCACCATAGTATAGAAAAAAATGTATCACTAACATTGACTTATTATATTACTGCGAATGGACTGGCCCGTTGAGCTGCCAAGTGCAAATTGAAAATTTAGAACACCCTCAACAAGTGAATCTATGGCTGAACTAAGTACGATATACCTGACATCCTGTTACCCAGTTTTCTGCTCCATCATCAGATCCTCCTCCTCGCTCCTCGATCATCATCTATCTAACACCTACTCAATGAGAGATTATTTTGTCATCCCTCTTTTTGTAAACAAATAGCGTCGACTCGTTGGTGGCCGAACTGGTTAGAGCACCAGCGCGCGCTGCGGCGAGCTGGCCTCGTTCGTGAGAGTCACAGTTTAGCGAACACGCTGAGAACATGAGTGATTAACACGGAGGAGTAACACACAGGTATACTGACTTGATCTCCGCGAGTGAGGGAAGCGAGGGGCCGGCGCCGACGGCGGCGCGGCGCTCGCACGCTGCAGTCGTCCCGCTCGCACCAGCAGCCGACCCGCTCTGACGAACACAAAACAAAACTTTGAGAGCTCCGCTACTGAACACATTGGGATGATATATGCATCAGAATGAGAATGATGAATGATCTCTATTTTTATTTTTTAATATACGATAGCCTATGTTACTTCCTGATAACTTAGCTTTCTATTGGTGAAAAAATGGTTAAAATCGGTCCAGTAGTTACAAAGCCTATTCGGTACAAACAAACAAAAAAATCTTTCCTTTTTATAATATTAGTATAGATTTCTAAGTTTTCACTTTTTAGGGTTCCGTACCCAAAGGGTACCAACGGGACCCTATTACTAAGCCTACGCTGTCCGTCCGTCCGTCCGTCCGTCCATCCCTCCGTCTGTCAGCGGGCTGTATCTCGTAAACCGTAATAGATAGACAGATGAAATTTTCACATATTATGATGTATTTCTATTGCCGCTATAACAACAAATAATAAAAATTAAATTAAATTAAAAAAATTAAATTAAAATATTTCCATGGGTATAGGTCGCGGCACAAAAGTCTAGCGCTGAACAAATTAGCTGCGCATGGGGTACTGTCGCGCGACCAATGACGACGGCCGGAATGCGACTGGAGAGCCAATCAGCGCCATGATACCTTATTTTCGATTTCTGCGCAATAACGGTCACCGCTAGACTTTCGTGCCGCTACCTATACATGAAAATATTTTAATTTAATTTTTTTTAACGGAACCCTAAAAGAGCTAGGCCCGACTCGCACTTGGCCGATTTTTTTTGTCTATGCAACTAATATGCGAAATGTAATGTAGTTTGTTATCTTTGCGTGAGCCGCGTGTTTTTTTTATATAAATTTATTTTTCATCAACAAGGGTGTATTGGAACGATATTTTGAACTTATTTGGGTACCAAAGACAATTTGTGGAAATATTATATTTTATTCTAACAAAGTTGCATGGGTTAAATCGGCTTGGCATCCAGCTGCTCACAAGATAGTATAAAAAACGTATTACAATGTAATAGCTACATAATAATATTGTAAAATAATTATTTTGAAAAGAGCAACTGCTGAGTTTCTTGCCGGCTCTTCTCAGCAGAATCTGCTCTCCAAACCGGTGGTAGTGGTCATGATGTGTCATAAGAGCCACAGGTTGGCCTACATGAAATAAATAATTTTGAATTTTCTATACTGTATATAATACTGTTCTATACTGTATGCGTAAAATGGAACATGGACAAAGTTACTCTGTGTCACTATGTGATCTCTAGTACCTATCTACTCTGTGAGTTTACTATGCATATGACGTCACAACACGGCTTTTAGGGTTTTCGTCAAATTAAGCGCGAAAATTTAAAATGCAATATCGTCGGCCTAATTTGTTAACCTGCTAAGTCCATTTTTGAGCAATTTTACTTTTTCTACCGGTCAAAAAGTTCAGACGATTACCTACGTTATGGTAAAGGAATTACGTCAATAATCCGTCTAAAAAGGTTAGAAAAGCCATGCTCGAAAACCTGCTTTCTGACTAATAGCAAATTTACCCAAGGAAAAACTGCTCAATCCTATTGGGGCCTGAAAATGTTCGCCAGCGTTCTTGTTGCGACGTCCAAAGTTTTGTCATTCTTATGTAAGTTTTTATTCATTTAGTGGCTAAATCAAGTGTTTTAATACCAAAATAATGATACACGACGACACAAAAACCTGTTGAAGATTTGGCCAAATATCCCTGAGCCAAACTAACCCGACACTACACCGGAGAAATCCCGGACGTCAGCCTATACGAAATTAATATGGCTCCCAAACAGCTCAAGAACAACAAGGCGCCTGATGATGACGGAACGGAAAGCGGAACTCCTGAAAGCGGGTGGAAAACCGGTAATTAAGATCTTTCAACGATTGCTCAATTCTGTCATTCACGAGGGTATAACGCCGGAAGCATGGCACAGGACTGTGGTGGTCCTGTTCTTCAAAGGGGGCGATATTACGTTGTTGAAGAATTATAGACCCATCTCGCTGCTGAGTCATGTTTATAAGTTATTTTCGAGAGCCATTACGAATCGTCTCGCTCGTACGTTCATCGACTTCCAGCCTCCGGAACAAGCTGGATTCCGAAAAGGCTTTGGCACTGAAGATCACATTCATAGAAGAGTACAACCGACCACTTTGCTTAGTGTTTGTGGACTATGAGAAAGCCTTTGATTTGGTGGAAACTTGGGCTGTATTGCAGAGATGCCGGATCCAAGTGTTGAAGAACTTTTACGAAAACGCCACTATATCAATACGTATACAGGAGCTGACTACGAGGCCAATCCACTTGCAGCTTAGAGTGCGACAACTGTGGAGACGTAATCTCCCTGAAGCTCTTTACCGCTGCGTTGGAGGTCGTCTTTAAGCTTTTGGATTTGAACGGACATGATAAACGGCGAGTACATCACTCACCGCGATTTGCCGATGACATAGTAGTTATGGCAGAGATTCTGAGAGACCTCAATATAATGCCCAACGATCTCAGCAGGGTTTCTTACCAGGTGGGCCTGAAAATGAACATGAGCAAGACGAAAATCATGTCCAATGCTCATGCACCGCTCCACCCAGTAATTGTTGAGAACTCTGCACTCGAAATTGTCGACGAGTATAATATATACCTGGGACACACAGTCCAGCTAGGTAGGTCCAACTATCGAGTCCAACTCGGCTGGGCAGCGTTCGGGAAGCTCTGAGATGTCTTTTCGTCCAAAATCCCTCAGTGCCTGAAGACTAAAATCTTTGAACAGTGCATGTTGCCAGCGATGACTTACGCATCCGAGACATAGTCGCTAACTGTGGGCCTCATAAGAAGGCTCAGAGTCACTCAGTGGGCGATGAAGAGAGTTAAGCGCGGAGTATCCCTGCGAGATCAAATCAGAAATGAGAAGATCTGTAGAAGAACCAAAGTCGCCGACATAGCTCAGCGAGTCGCGAAACTGAAGCGAAAATGGGCGGGGCACATAGTTCGAAGAACTGATGGTCGTTGGGGTCCTAAGGTGCTGGAGTGGCGACCCCGCACCGGGAAGCGCAGTGTTGGCAGACCCCCAGTAGGTGGACCGCCGACATCAAACGAGTCGCAGGGAGCCGCTGGATTCAGGCGGCGCAAGATCGAAGCCTGTGGAAATCCAGGAGACCTTTTTCCAGCAGTGGGCGTCTATGGGTTGATATATGTAGAAGAAGAAGAAGAAGATTAATTTCATTATAAAAACTAAATTTATAATCCATTCTCATAAGTCGTTTAACTGCTATGTCCTCAAACAAATCGGAAATTCACAACGAAAAGCTGCTAAAAAATTGTTTTCCTTAATTTACTGAGCTGTGCATAAGATATGAACCTATTAATACTTTCAAAATATCAAGGAAAGTAAAAAGAACCAAGGGGTATTTCAAAATTTTGATTAGTAAAAATCAGCCAAGTGCGAGTCGGGCCTCGCTCTTTTAGGGTTCCGTTAAAAAAAATTAAATAAAAATATTTCCATGTACCCCTGGAAATATTTTAATTTAATTTTGTTAATTTAATTTAATTTTTATTATTTGTTGTTATAGCGGCAATAGAAATACATAATATGTGAAAATTTCATGTGTGTATCCATTACGGTTTACGAGATACAGCCCGCTGACAGACGGACGGACGGACGGACGGACGGACGGACAGCGTAGGCTTAGTAATAGGGTCCCGTTAGTACCCTTTGGGTACGGAACCCTAAAAATGAAATGATTTTATTCAGTTTTTTCTTCCCCCTGTAAACTTCGCAAAAAAGGACTTAGAAGGTTAACAAATTAGGCTGACGATATTTAAATACTATTTTATTGGTACTTATCGATTGAATGGAATGTTCAAAAAAATTCTAGTAGAAGGTGATAATTTACTACTAGACTAATTGAGACACTTTTCAAAAAATAGTAAAATACCTTATTGACGAAAGTAACTCACCTGGGCATGCATGCTCATATGTTCCATGTACGCAAGTTCTTGGTCAAATTCCTCTGAGCAAAGTGAACATTTAAAGTCAGCACTTTCAAACTTCAACAGATCTTGTATTTTTGCCACCAGATCTACAATTGCTGGTTTCTTTCGGAGAGCTCTGAGAAGAGCATCATTTAGTAGCTTTGCACCCAACATTATACTATCATCAGAAATGTTTTCGTCATGCAATGCAACAAAATCATTAATGACATTTTCAGTATTATTGTCATCATCATTTATCTCATTATTGGCACTGTCAGCATTATTATCCTCTTCATATATCATGTTCATGTCTTCTCGAATCACCATCGACTCATCACTTTCTACAGTTTTCACTACACCTGTGTCTATAGTTGTCTCTGATTCTGTCTGTTTGTCATCTGAGTCGTCTACTTGTATGTGTAAGTCACAGAAGTCAGCTCCTAGTGTTGTCACCACCATAGGGCTCTTTAGTCTGTATTTTGTGTGATTTATCATTTTTATATGCCTCCTTGTTATCTGTTGAGAAATAGTTTTTGAGAAAATCTATACTAATATGATAGAGGAAAGATTTTTTGTTTGTTTGTACCGAATAGGCTCGAACTACTGGACCGATTTGAACCATTTTTTCACCAATAAAAAGCTAAGTTATCAGGAAGTAACCATAGGCTATCATTTATTTTCAAAAAAATTATAGATCCTTAAGAAATTTGCAATAATGTAACCCAAAGTAACAAAATTTTGCCTATAAAATGCATTATTTGGCGTATGCTGAGAAAACTATTGAAGATACATAAAAATTATGTAATACATGATTAATCCCTATAAAAAAGTCCCCAAGGGAATATATCTATCATATTTAAGTCACAGTAGTAGCTTTTGTATTCTAAAAGGAGATTGGCGAATTTTGACCTAGCATTTTTAAAAACCGTTCAGATTCAGAAAACATTTCATTTTAATTTATATTTTTCAGAGTATTTTCCTGTGTAAAGCCGATATTTTTAGAAGATGGGGATCAAAAATATAATTATTCACAAGTACACATTAAAAAGGAAGGAAGGAGGACAAGAGATGAGGCTGCAGTCATCGGCAGACGCGGCTGCCTACCGGCGGATTAATAGGCAGATCTCTAAGGCACAAACTCGCGACCTCCGTGTCTTTAATACCAAGTGTATTAAAGATACCATTGAGCGGAACAAAGGCTCAAAAGTGTTCGCGAGAGATCTGTCTATCGGACAGAGCCAGCTGACGCGGCTGAAAACTGATGACGGCCGTCTCGTCTCTTCTCGACCTGAGGTCTTGGGAGAGGTTGAGAAGTTCTATGGACAGTTATATGCCACGACACAAAAACCTGTTGAAGATTTGGCGAAAGATCCCAGAGCCAAACTGACCCGACACTATACCGAAGATATCTCGGACGTCAGCCAATACGAGATTAGAATGGCTCTCAAACAGCTCAAGGACAACAAGGCGCCAGGTGATGACGGAATCACTGCGGAACTCCTGAAAGCGGGTGGAAAACCGGTACTTAAGATCTTTCAGCGATTGTTCAATTCCGTCATCCACGAGGGCACAACGCCGGAAGCATGGCACAGGAGCGTGGTGGACCCATCTCGTTGTTGAGTCATGTTTATAAGTTGTTCTCGATTCATTACGAATCGTCTCGCTCGTAGGTTAGACGACTTCCAGCCTCCCGAACAAGCCGGATTCCGAAGAGGCTTTGGTACCATAGATCACATTCATACGCTGCGGCAGGTTATACAAAAGACGGAAGAGTATAACCGGCCACTTTGCTTAGCGTTTGTAGACTATGAGAAAGCCTTCGATTCGGTGGAAACTTGGGCTGTGTTGAGGTCGCTGCAGAGATGCCGGATTGACTACCGGTATATCCAAGTGTTGAAGTGCTTGTATGAAAACGCCACAATGTCAGTACGTATACAGGACCAGACTACGAGGCCAATCCACTTGCAGCGTGGAGTGCGACAGGGAGACGTTATCTCCCCGAAGCTCTTTACCGCTGCGTTGGAGGACGTCTTTAAGCTTCTGGATTGGAACGGGCTTGGCATGAACATAAACGGCGAGTACATCACTCACCTGCGATTTGCCGATGACATAGTAGTCATGACAGAGACTCTGAGAGACCTCAATACAATGCTCAACGATCTCAGCAGGGTTTCTCAACAGGTGGGCCTGAAAATGAACATGAGCAAGACGAAAATCATGTCCAATGCTCATGCACCGCTCCACCCCGTAATTGTTTAGAACTCTGCACTCGAAATTGTCGACGAGTATATTTACCTGGGACACAGTCCAGCTAGGTAGGTCCAATTTCGAGAAAGAGCTATCAACCGCCGAATCCAACTCGGCTGGGCAGCGTTCGGGAAGCTCCGAGATGTCTTCTCGTCCAAAATTCCTCAGTGCCTGAAGACTAAAGTCTTCGAACAGTGTGTGTTGCCAGTGATGACTTACGGATCCGAGACATGGTCGCTAACTAAGGGCCTCATAAGTAGGCTCAGGACCGCTCAGCGGGCGATGGAGAGAGCTATGCTCGGAGTGTCCCTGCGGGATCGAATCAGAAATGAGGAGATCCGTAGGAGAACCAGAGTCACCGACATAGCTAAGCGAGTCACGATACTGAAGTGGAAATGGGCGGCACATAGTTCGAAGAGCTGATGGTCGTTGGGGTCTCAAGGTGCTGGAGTGGCGACCCCGCACCGGGAAGCGCAGTGTTGGCAGACCCCCCACCAGGTGGACCGACGACATCAAACGAGTCGCAGGGAGCCGCTGGATTCAGGCGGCGCAAGACCGAGACCTGTGGAAGTCCATGCAAGAGACCTTTGTCCAGCAGTAGACATCTATCGGTTGATAAAGAAGAAGAAGACACATTATAAATAACCGTTACATGGCAATACAAGTGAATATCTTTTTTCTCCCAACTTTATTTGATAGAAGTATCAACTTTAATGAACTTTTTTGTTAGACTGGTTTACTAGAACGAGAAGTTTGATTCGTGAACATGGGCTTGAGGCCCACGGTTCAGTTTGTCTGGGTCAGAAACTCTATGGAATTTGCCAATCTCCTTTAATTAGATCGCCTTTATTATCGCAGTATTAATTCTTCCTTACTAATACACAATAAAAATGCGGAAGTGTGTTTGTTTGTTGGTTTGTCCGTCAATCACGTTGCAACAAAGTTACGGATTGACGTGATTTTTTGGATAGATATAGTTGAGAACCTGGAGGGTGACATAGGCATCCTGAAAAATCAAAGAGTTCCCGAGGGATTAATCCACGCGGAAGAAGTCTCGGGCATCAGCTAGTATTGAATATACTGATGCCTGACCCCACGGTCTATCGGTTGTAAAAGTAGAATGATTGAATATACAGCATGTAAAGTAGTTACTTGAAGATACTGACTATGCATAGAATCCTTGAGAATAGGTGTTGGACAGTTCCAAGTTCGCAAGTTCGCTAGCTTCAGTAAGCTCCGACAGTTTCTGAGTCAACCACACCTATAGTTTTCACCAAAAACAATCCAACTCAACCCTAAAAATATTACTACATGGCGCATGGACTGTGTAATCCCAGTACAAAAAACTTGTTCGAAAAAAAGAAAACCAATCATGGCAACGTTTCTGTTCAAACATAGAGACGTACGACACGGCTAATAGGATCCGGAAGATCCTAGCCGAGGACAATAGCCGCACACTCGGTTCACTTAAGAAAGCCGACGGTAGCTACATCACGGATGACAAAGAAGTCAGCCAGACACTAATGGAGACACACTTCCCAGGCTGCAGGATTCTGAACACAAACTCAACTGTGTGGACAGAAGAACCTCAATGGATACCCACAGAGGCCGAATGGGAGATAGCCAACAAAATAGTTACACACGACAAGGTTCAGTGGGCCATAGACAACTTCCAACCCTTTAAGTCAGCTGGGTCAGACAATATTTTCCCTGCACTCCTACAATGGGGAGCAGCAAAAATAATACCATGGCTAGTGCAGATATATTCAACCTGTATAGCCTTTGGATACATACCTCTATTATGGAGAGAAGTCAAAGTAGTATTCCTACCAAAATCCGGTAAGAATGACTACACACAGCCGAAATCATTCAGACCTATCAGTCTTACATCGTTTTTGCTGAAAACATTAGAAAGACTTGGTGACCGCTTCCTTAGAGACGGGGCACTGAGACACATACCAATACATCGAAACCAACACGCATACAGCACTGGGAAATCCACGGAGACAGCGCTCCACTCTGTAGTATGCAAGATAGAACACGATTTGGACAACAAATTGTCAACTTTAGGAGCCTTCATAGACATTGAGGGAGCCTTTGACAAGACGACTTTCAGGAGCATTGATAGCGCTCTTGAGAGATACGGAACACCACCGACACTTCGAAAATGGATAAGAACCCTACTTGAAAAAAGGGAAATCCAATTGAACATAAACGGCACAGCTAGAGGCATAGTAGCCAGGGGCTGTCCACAAGGAGGAGTATTGTCCCCAATCCTGTGGAACCTCGTAGTTGATGACCTGATAACAAAATTAAACAATCGTGGCTTCTTCACAATAGGATACGCGGATGATCTAACGATCCTCATAAGCGGAAAACATGAAAATACGCTGAGTGCGATAATGCAAAACGCACTAAAACTCATAGAGAAATGGTGCAAAGAAAACGAACTGACGGTTAATCCTAAAAAACAGAGCTCATTCTGTTTACTAACAAAAGGAAGCCGGACATCCCAAACATGCCAACACTGTTTAGCACAAGTCTAGCACTATCAAAAGAAGTGAGATACCTTGGGGTAGTGCTAGACAGCAAGCTAAACTGGAAAACACACGTAGATACAAAGATACAAAAAGCTACAATAGTCCTAAATCAATGCAAACGCATGATTGGGAAGACCTGGGGTCTTAAGCCACAGATAATGAAGTGGCTCTATGTATCAGTCGTAAGAAGCTCCCTAACATATGCGTCACTAATATGGTGGCCACGAACACTCCTTACGACAACCCAACAGGAACTACAAAAATTTCAAAGACAAGCGTGCCTAGCTATCACAGGCTGTATGAGCACCACACCATCAAACGCATTAGAGGTAATACTGGGAATCCCACCTCTTCACCTATACATAAGGGAAGAAGCAACCCTTGCAGCCCTCAGAATAAAAACCTACGGGCTGTGGAAGGAAACTATCACACCACAGACCCGGATACTATCACATGAACAAATGAAGTGTCCACAACTCGGGTGGGTTTGTGACAAAACACAAAAGATACATGTAATAGAAAAAACTTACAAGATCAACATGGAAGACATAACAACACGGTCATCTAACATAGATACCATCGAAGTGTACACTGATGGATCCAAAACAAGCTCGGGCACCGGGGCTGGTACCTACTGTCCCGAGCTAAATATCAACATTGCCTACGCCCTCGGTAAGAACAACTCAGTTTTTCAAGCAGAGTGCGTCGGCATCACAGCAGCAGCCATTGCTATCGCCCAGAGGCAGGTAACAAATTTTAATATAAACATTAATACAGACAGTCAAGCAGTTTTAAGAGCCCTAGCCAAAAAATACGACCTGCTCAAAACTCATACTGGACTGCCAAAATGCACTACGAAAGATTACAAAGTCAAACATTGTCACACTACGCTGGGTAAAAGGTCACAGTGGAAATATTGGAAACGAAGCAGCCGACGAACTAGCACGGCGAGCCGCAGCAATTAAGGTGATGGGACCGGAGCCAATTGTTCCCATACCCTTCTGTGAATACAAAACGTGGTTGCATAACCAAACAGTAAGTACACATGCCGAACTTTGGGCAAATACTACAGACTGCAGACAAACGAAAGAGGCGTTTCCACGCCTCAATCAACGCCTCACAGCGAAACTACTACAACTAAACCGAACCAAGCTAAGGGTAGTTGTAGGTACGATCACAGGACACTGTTCGCTTAACAAACACCTTTTTATTTTAGGTATTACCGACAGTCCTCTATGCAGAGCATGCATGCATGCATGGAGGACGACGAGACACCGGAACACGTACTTTTTTTTTTTTTTTTTTTATCGTAGGAGGGGAAATCCTCATGGACATCCGCCGACCGGATAGTGCTGGACTCCTACCGGCTAAAACCCCTCCTATCTCCCAAACAGTATTGTTCCTGCCATGGGCCTACCAATACTGCCGCTGTCTGTAAGCAAACCGGAACACGTACTGCTTAAATGCCGGGGTGTATCCAACCAACGAGAAAAGTACATTGGCTCTCCAGCAACACTTCCGGAAGTCCTCGCCGACCTGGGTGGCCTGCTAGGTTTCTGGAGGGAGCTCGGCTGGATGGAGTGATCCGGCGGAGGGCCGCACCAGTGGAACCACGCAAAACGGGCGGACACGCCTACTTGCGGAGAAAATTCCCAGGAGTAAAGAAGAAGAAGAAGAAGTTGGACTGTGTAGCGATTCAGCTGATAGGCGTGTTAAATCTAGTATCAGTATTGCAGAATCTTCTTTCGTAACTGGTGGTAGAGTCTTGACCAGTCATAAGAACCCTTTATGAGCCACAATATGGTACACATGAAATAAATAATTTTGAATGTAGTCTTTGGATTGTGTGTGGAGATGGGCCCAGCTAGAACAAGGAAGAAGAAAGAAAAGATAAAAGACTCACCAACTCATGTTTATCAACTAAGTCCATCAACAATGCTAGGGCTCTCAAACTCTGGTCTCTGAATCTATTAAAATTCATCAGTCTCTGAGCACATTGTATGCAAACTGTTGGCTTTAGGTTCCCTTGGTTGCACGGCTGAAACAACAAATTACATTAGTAGAGCTGTTCCCAAGCTGGTGATAAAGGATGAAGTCATTTGTTGTTCTGGTTTATATACATTATACGCTTTTGTCTTTTTCAATTATTTAATATTATTTTAAATTAAATAAAATTAAAACAACTTACCGCATATCCAGTTAAATATTCATAGGCTTCTTCCAGTTTGTGTTTACTCATGAGAAACATCTTGTTGTCAGTGTCCAGGCACATCATGCACACCTGTGGATACAAATGTGTTTGTATTCATGACATGACTGCCCTTGACTGAGATCTCACTGCAGACTAACTGGGAAGGGGGTGTGGCAGTTTTAATTAACCCTTACCCCTAATTAGTTATTTCCCCACCATCGTTCCCAAACGCTTAATCGTTTGGTGGCACATCTTCGATGGTAGGGAATTAGCCACGGCCAAGCCTCCCAGTCAGTTCAGAAATTGTGCCTACAAGGAATCGAACCCTAGACCCTAGATCATTTTAAGATCACAGCGCTTACCACTGCTCCAGGCAGGTAGTCAATATACTACTAGTTACTGTCTCATCACCGTTACCATACAATGTTGCAACAAGTGTTGAAGAAAACGAAAGCTATTGTCTAAAAATAATTGCTACAGAGTGTTGATGGCTATCACCTAGTGAGGGGTCTCCTTGCACAATACACCTAGTGATGGGTCTGCCAGCACTGCGCTTTCTGGTGTGGGGTCACCACTCCAGCACCTCGGGACCCCTACAACCATCAAGTTCTTCAAACTATGAGCCCTGCACATTTTCACTTCAGCTTCTCTGAGCTATGTCAGTAACTAAAACTACACACAACTACTTAAAATACGTTACATGGAACAATCTTTACCAGCACCGTAGAAGGAATAGCTCCAGCATCAATTAGCCTCGAGCCACTTTCTGTTTCATGAATGTCATCGTCCAGGAAATGCTGCGAGCAGACCACAGCAGGGTCTGGGAGGGGCGCGCCCTGCCTGCCCAGGGCGCTGAGCCACGCCGCACGGAGACGCGCGTCACTCGGGAAGCTGGAAATTAGTAGCATTATGTCTTACGGAGTCTTCTTACGGGATCAAGCAGCATGCAGTGGATGGGAACAGTGCAAACACTGGTTTTTGGTGCATACACACATTTATTCAGTCGAGGTTTAATTATAAACTTAGTGATTTTCTTAGTGACAAAAGGAGGTTGGCGAATTTAGACCCAGCATTTTTAAAAACCCTGATTCAGAAATCATTTAATTTTAATTAATATTTTTCAGAGTATTTTTCTGTGTAAACCAGATATTTTTAGAAGATGGGGATCAAAGTTATAATTATTCACAAGTACACATTATAAATAACCGTTACATGGCAATACAAGTAAATATCTTTTTTCTCCCAACTTTATTTTATAGACTTTGATGAACTTTTTTGTTAGATTGGTTTTCTAGAACAAGCATGAGAAGTTTGATTCGTGAACATGGGCTTGAGGCCCACAGTTCAGTTCGTCTGGGTCAGAAACTCTATGGAATTCACCCTTCCTCCTTTCATGGTAACAGCTTGGCATCCAGTTGCCCACATGATACAGATAGTATCACTCATTACATTTTGATTACCTACATTGTAATATCATATTGATAGGTATCGCAATAATTTGTTAGGAAAAGAGCAACTGCTGAGTTTCTTGCTGGCTCATGGCAGAATCTACTTTCCTAACCGGTGGCAGATGGGACGGAAATCTGATACACGGGAGATCAGGCGCAGGACCGACGCCGTTACGTGCTCTCCGAGGCACGGCGCCTACTCCACGAAGAGGATTTCTTGACAGACAAACCCAACACATTTTTGTACCCAACCCGGGAATCAAACCTGGGAGCTCGCCAATCGCCATTCGCAGTCGAACATTGCAGTCAACTCGAATATACCTACACTCTCCAGCCTACTTACTTACCCATGGAAACTAATCCGCCTCCCCTCCCGTGACGCCGGCACAGTGTTTGCAGAATTTCTGCAGAAAGGCGCGCAACACCGCATCTTCAATGGTTACTGTGTACACAGTGTGTATGTGTAGATTTCGCCTAGAGTCTCGTCAGACAAATCACAAAACTTTGCACAAAACGCACGTCGCACACGCAAATGTAGCAAAATGCAAAATGTATTTATTTTATTTTTTACACCGATTTTTTACGTTTGTACCACAGATTAGAGGATACTACGTGTTTGTACAGTTTGCAAAGAGAATGTAACCACTACGTTTTTAGAGGCGGAACTTAGAACATTTGTGTTTGCGGTCAATTCCTAACCATCTATAGCCAACCGCATAAAAAAGCAGTGCTACCAAACTATGAACACTGTGAATCTATATCATTCGTCTATGGTGAACTGTCAAAGTAGGGATGTGCATCGTATCGAGTTACACTTATCGATATCGGTAAGTAGAGATGTGCAGCGTATCGATAGACACCTAGCGATATATTTTTTTTCATATTTAATACCTACCCCTATATTCCGAAACTAAAAAATACAGGTAAAATGAAACAAATTATCAATTTCCCAGGATTAATTTTTATTATTATCAAGCTTCAAAGTAGGGTTCCTTTTATGACGTAGGCGAGCACTAAGAAAGGATTTTTGGAAATTCCACCCCCCAGGGGGTTAAAGGGGTGAAGTTAGTATGAAAGTCCGTCATTTTTCAAGTTATATCCATGAATTCTGGTATTTGGGCTTTTTATAAAAAATAAAGAATTACGTGTTTCATAGATTTTGAAAATTCTACCCCCAAAGGGGTTAAATAGGGGTTGAAAGTTTATCTGTCCTTTCCTTTTCAATCTCTCCAGCCATCCAAGATGTCTGCCTTCTTCCTTCATTGACTGTTCTTATTTTGCAATTCCTATTTGCTGAGCTTTTTTATTTGTATCTGCATTCGTTTCTTCCTCTAAAATTATATTTTTGTTAATTCGTTTGCACTGCCTTCTTATTAAGAGGAGAGCCAACCGATTAATAATTTTATCTATTAATTTAAAACCGTGCTGCTCGCAAGTTAAAAAAGAGGTATCACATTCGGCGATAAACATAGTTTTCGTTAATGTACGAATGTTTTGATTATGCAGACATGACACAATCTCTTTTTCAAATATTTTTGTAGCTGCCTCAACCAGTCTACAAAGATTTTTTGTTGGGTATGATAAAGACTTTTTATCAGCCCACCATTCTCTCAATTGTATGTAACTGTATATGGGATCATCATCAGGTTCATCAATTCTCAAGCACTTTTCACAACATTCGCATTCATTGTTTTTTAAAATGCTTGAGGCCAAATATCCACTAACATAGACAATAGGCTGTTGCTCCATTTCGGCTAAATCAATTTCTATTCTTTCAAACTCTTCTGCTATGCTTAACACAGGAATATCCTGACTGGAGCTCTCGGTGACATATTCGTCCATCCCAACTTGCTCTGAGACTTCTATATTTCTATTAGAAGACAGTTCCTGTTTATTCTGGGGTTCTTCAAAAACTATATCATGAAAATCCGTTAACAATTTTTTAAAATCTTTTTCACAATTGAACCCTTTATTGTGAGGAGCTGTCATCCCTGAAATAATAGAGGTTTTAAGGGCTGCTATGAACGAATAGCAAGTTGGGTTTCTATTTGTGGGACTATGCTGCCTAATTACTCCAAACAAGTTTTCTAAGGCATCTTGATTTAATTGTCTTAAATTTAGGTATTTAAAACCCATAGCTCTCACTTCATCCCATATATCTCTTACACTAGCGGCACGCTATGATGGCCGGTTTGACGTTTGTCCGCTCATGAAGTTCCGTATTAATTGATAACGACTTTGAAGGAAATAATTGTATTACTTTATTGACGATAGTGATGTGCAGAGATTCATAAATTTTATCGAAGGTAGTTTTAGGTTTAGGACTCAAAATTTATTTATTAAATTGATTTCTAAAATGTATACAAGTGTAGAAAAATCAGTTTGCACCATTTAAGGGGTGAATGTAATTGTGAATATGAACAATTTTCACTATGTGGACAAACCTCTGAAATCGCAAAAAAATATCAGCTGTTTCATACAAAAGGTAAAATTTTTATTTTTATATGATATATACCACAACTCGGCATTTGGTTTTCTAAATTGAAAATTTTTAAAAATGGAATCTAATACGATCGTCACATAGGATCGCTGGCTAGCACAACTACTACCTCCGGCAAACTCGCGTCAATGCTCAATGCAAAACAAAGCAGTTTCGAATTGACGTTGCTTCGAAAAGTATAAACTGTCAGTGCAATGCGATTGTGATATAGTTTTGACCTGGCTTTGGATTTCAAATATTGATACTGCATTACTGTTGACCCTTGCTCGTTAATTTGGACTCTGTTCAAGCCCTTTGTTGTGGATTTCGTCGATATGACCGAACGTACGCAGAGAACTGTTCTAAATAGTCAGACACGTGAGTTCGTAATACGCCTTCGTAACTATTTCGATCGTGAAGCTCAAAATGGAGGGCCAATTTTACCTATAACGTCAGTGGTTGAACGCGTAGCTGATGCGCTTAATATTGGACAACGAACTGTTAGACGGATAACTAAAAAAAAATATGGCGAGACTGGCACAGAAGAAAATAAACTTCACACACCAAAAAAGAGAAAACGAGCAAAACCAGTCGTAGGCATCGATAGCTTTGATGCCGATGCTATCCGAAGACATGTTTACGGCTACTATTTACAGAAGGAGTATCCAACAAGAAAAAAGTTGGTGCATTCACTGAAGGAAGCTGGATTATTCTTCGGTGGGGAAAGTTCTTTAACGAAGATTTTGAAGACCATTGGATTTCGATACAAAAAATGTAACAAACGCAAAATATTGATGGAAAGATTTGATATAGCGATGGCAAGGTATACTTTTTTACGGCAAGTGAAAGAAATCAAAAATTGGCAAAATGTTGTGTTCTTGGATGAAACATGGCTTAATGCTAACCATACTGTAGGCCGTTCTTGGAACGATGACACAGCAGCATCTACTTCCAAAGTTCCTGTAGAAAAAGGATCGCGACTTATAATTTGTCACGCCGGAACCATCAACGGGTTTGTCGAAGGTTCTCTCATGGCTTTTGCGTCAAAAACCACTGGAGACTATCATGAAGACATGAATGGAGAAAAGTTTACTGAATGGTTTACCTCAATGTTGTGTAGCCTCCCTGAACCATCTATTATAATTATGGACAACGCCCCATACCACTCGATGCAAATTGACAAGCCACCTGCCCAATCCCAAAAGAAAGCTGATATCGTCGCATGGCTTCGTAAAAATGGCGTAGATGCAAACATGAATATGTTAAAAGCGGAATTAGTACGTCTTTTAAAAGAAAACAAACCAACCAAGATCCGATACGTCATTGACGAAATAGCATTAGAACATGGGCACAGAGTTATACGGTTACCGCCTTACCATTGTGAGTATAATGCAATTGAGTTGGTGTGGGCTCAAATTAAGGGATATGCTGCAAGACACAATACAGAACCCCCATTTACCACAAAAAAAATGCTAAAATTATTAGAAGAAGCTTGTGAACATGTGACTAAAGGAGACTGGGAAAAGGTTGTGAATAGAACTGTTAAATTAATAAGGGAAGATTATGAAAGAGATGTGAAAATAGATAATATTATAGAAAACGAACATATAATTATTAATGTAGGTGATGATAGCAGTGACGACAGTGAAAATAGTAGTATGGACGAATCTGATTAATTATGGCCTTTTGTGGCACCTTTTTTGGTATCTTTTGTATTCATATGTTTCTTGTGTGCATATAAAGTATGTATATTCATTTTCATTCAAATATTCAGTTCGTTCAAATAAATTAAATAAACATATACATTTTTGTTTTATTAAACCTATTTAATCAGGTACAAAAACAAAACTTAATTGTTTTTTGTTCGAGAATAAATTGACATTCCACATCACTATTGTAATGTGTCAAACCGGCCATCATAGCGTGCCGCTAGTTTAATGATTTTAATGTGGTTATGTATCCTTCTATACACCTCACATTCTTGGCTTGCATACCTTTAGAGTTTTTAAAAACCAAACTTTCTAATTTAGAACGGTATTCAACCCAAGCATTTATGTGGTTTGTTTTAATGGATACATTTTCCCTTATCCCTTTTTTGACATCATCTGGACATGATGGACCATTTGTGACATCAAAAAGGCGGTCAAGATCATGAATGATCATGCCAGTCTGCATCATCTCTTCAGACACTTTTTTATCGTTTTCCGCCTGGGCTAACAATTTAAGCACAGCTGCCACTGTATTACTTAACATTTGAGCAGCAAGTTTTACTTTCATTTTTGCCCTATATTTTGGCTCCACATGAATTGGTGTTATTTTGCTAAGGTATAGCAAATTTCTATTCTTTTCTTCCACTTTGAGTAAATGCTCCCATTTAGCCTCAAGGCCACCCATTGCCATTATTCCATAATTTTGAAAATTGTTTCTAATCGATTTAAATAAATGTGGTACATCATAAATTATATATACCTTTTTTTTATTACAAATAAAATAATTTTGTTTGTTATCATAAGGGGGATTCACTAATTTCAATATTTTCATGGCTCCTATATTAGTTGGGCCTTGATCACAAATTGTAGTAAGTATTTTAAAACCGGTTTCTTCCACTGTATTTATAATTTCTTTTATTATAGAAGCCAGTTTTTGAGAGGAAATTGTTCCTTTAACGAAGTAAAAAGCAACAGGTTGCTTAAACTTACATTTTACCCCTTGCAACATAAATACCAATGCATGATCAGCCAGTTGAGCACTACGTCCTAATTCTGACCCAAAATCCTCAAATCCCTCAACTTTATCTGTTGCCTCATCATATAGTAATCGGCGTTTTAAAGTAATTTCATCAAAGACTAAACTACAGTATTTGTCTTTGTCATTTTTTTTTTTGAAATTGTTTTTAAATGTTGAATTACTGCCTTGTTTATACCTGTTGTCATAGGAATTTTTTTTAAAACATTGTGCAATGTTTTCACACTGGGCAACGGCATAAGATGCTGCAAATATCTGTAGGCTTTTGGTGACCTTTTAAATATAGCCAAGGCTGAAATTTTATTTTTTGTTGTCCATCTCCTACCCTTAGGTTTTCTTTTTTGATTTTTTACGGCTGAAGTTACAATTTCTTTAAGTATTTCGGATTCTAATTTTTCTATAAGATTGGTACTTCTTCTTAATGATGCCAAAGTGCATTTGGTTTGCCGTAGTTGCTCCATCAACTCTTTTTTCTCTAGGTGTAATGTCTGTAAAAAACATTAATATTTTAGAATCATTATATTACAAACAATGTAAAATGTAAGTATCAATTTTGCTTGCTTAATGCATGACTAAATTACTGTTGATGTTGTTTATTACAGCTGTTAAAAAGTTACCAGTTTCTTTAAAAGGTATATAAGTATATGTGTATTTTGTTGTATAGTGTGGCATGTGTCAATCGCATAGTACTGCTTCAGTCTGTCTCGTTCTGGTCCTTCACTATTGTTATATACCTCTCATCTGTCAAAACGGTGCTATTATATTATTACGACTATAGTAAGAGTATATGGGGCTCTGAAAGAGTTAGTTAGTTTTGTAATTTCTAATCTCCTGCAAGAATTGTATGTGTATTGTGTATTATCGTTATTCTTTCTATGTATACTCAAATACTTCAAGTAATCACTATGAGCTCAATTAAAATGTATTAAGAAAACAAATATCGTAATCTACTATCAGCAGCTAATTAAACAGCAAAAGCTTATCGTTCCATAATAAAATAATTGAAGTTTACTTACTGAATTTATCTTGCGATAATTTTACAAGTTTAGCTTGATGTTGAATAACTTCACCAGGTCTCTTTTGAGGTTTGGATGTATGCATTGGATGTGTCCTTTCTGAAAAAAGTAAAATGCAAATTATAATATAATAACTAACACAAGTTAATAATAAATAGGCCAAGTGCGAGCCGGGCCTCACTCTTTTATGGTTCCTTACATATGAACAAATCACTTTTTTCAAACTAGATATTTAGATATCTTAGTTCTTAGATAGTACTAAATTAGCATATATAAATCACATTATTATTTGGTTTTTTCATTATTTTTTCTTTAAATACATCATATAGTACATAATAAATAGAAATTTCTAGTTCCTAACTCATTTAGTGTTTAAGATAGAACACCATAACAAAAATGATCTAAAAGCGAAAAGTCTGATACCTGAAAGAATAATTTTCTAATCACATAACTATAAAGCAGAAGCAGTGATAGCCAATTAAATATGGCATGCTTCAATGGTGAAGGAAAACATAGTGAGGAACCCTGCACGCTTGAGTTCTCCATAATATTCTCAAAGGTGTGTGAAGTCTGGCGATTATCATTGGGCCACCATGGCAGATTATGGCCTATAACCTTTCTCTGCAAGGAAACCTGTTGAAGTAGTGAGCCATTGATGGGTTGCTGCTGATGGTGATGATAACTATATAATTTAATATAAAAAATTATTTTTTAAACAACCGACTTCAAACTCCCGCGCCCTCTTTACAACAGTATGGACAATCTATACAAAGTATTTAATTTATTGATGATATTTTTTAAAACCGCTTGACCGATTTCGATAAAACTTATATGGGACCACCTGGGAAGTATGCCTTTTAAAACAAAAAAGAATTTTTCAAATCGGTCCAGACGTCTTCGAGTAATTGATGAACATACATTAAAAAAAAATACCGACGAATTGATAACCTCCTCCTTTTAAAAATCGGTTGAAAATACACACCATTTTGGGACAGCTCCCCAAAGATACTTCTGCCTTGCTGGCTTGTGGATGGCTCTGCTTCCGACAATACATCTAAAATAATAATATGCAATATGTGTATCATGAAATATCTAAAAAAAATATTAAAATATATAATAAACAGATAAAATAATTGAAGTTTACTTACTGAATTTATCTTGCGATAATTTTACAAGTTTAGCTTGATGTTGAATAACTTCACCAGGTCTCTTTTGAGGTTTGGATGTATGGATTGGTTGTGTCCTTTCTGAAAAAAGTAAAATACAAATTATAATATAATAACTAACATAAGTTAATAATAAATCGGCCAAGTGCGAGCCGGGCCTCGCTCTTTTATGGTTCCTTACATATGACCAAATCACTTTTTTCAAACTAGATATTTAGATATCTTAGTTCTTAGATAGTACTAAATTAGCATATATAAATCACATTATTATTTGGTTTTTTCAGTATTTTTTCTTTAAATACATCATATAGTACATAATAAATAGAAATTTCTAGTTCCTAACTCATTTAGTGTTTAAGATAGAACACCATAACAAAAATGATCTAAAAGGGAAAAGTCTGATACCTGAAAGAATAATTTTCTAATCACATAACTATAAAGCAGAAGCAGTGATAGCCAATTAAATATGGCATGCTTCAATGGTGAAGGAAAACATAGTGAGGAACCCTGCACGCTTGAGTTCTCCATAATATTCTCAAAGGTGTGTGAAGTCTGGCGATTATCATTGGGCCACCATGGCAGATTATGGCCTATAACCTTTCTCTGCAAGGAAACCTGTTGAAGTAGTGAGCCATTGATGGGTTGCTGCTGATGGTGATGATAACTATATAATTTAATATAAAAAATTATTTTTTAAACAACCGACTTCAAACTCCCGCGCCCTCTTTACAACAGTATGGACAATCTATACAAAGTATTTAATTTATTGATGATATTTTTTAAAACCGCTTGACCGATTTCGATAAAACTTATATGGGACCACCTGGGAAGTATGCCTTTTAAAACAAAAAGAATTTTTCAAATCGGTCCAGACGTCTTGGAGTAATTGATGAAAATACATTAAAAAAAAAAGATTCCGACGAATTGATAACCTCCTCCTTTTAAAAGTCGGTTGAAAATACACACCATTTTGGGACAGCTCCCCAAGGATACTTCTGCCTTGCTGGCTTGTGGATGGCTCTGCTTCCGACAATACATCTAAAATAATAATATGCAATATGTGTATCATGAAATATCTAAAAAAAAATATTTTGTGACTACATAATATGAGACCAGTATGCTTTTAGCAAGTAGTATCTTTTTCATAATGTATTAAGTAACATAGTAAGTAGAAAGAAATCACTGATGGAGTGGATTCTAGAGAAAAAAATATTATATATGTCGGCGAAGTGGTCTCGCCAGTGTTTTTAAGAGGAGCAGAATCGTTGACCTCACATGGGTCACCGATTCTGCCATCACTATCCATTTTAACGAAAGTCAATATCTAAAGCGAAAGCTAATTCAAAATAGGAAATCAAAGTTAATTATCCTAATATTTAAATCCATAATAATAAAATAAGTAGGTAGTTTTAAAATTACAACTTGTCTCGACTTGGCTCGATACCCACAAAAGGAACTAAAAGAAACACCACGCTATTTTTAGGCGTTGATTATAATTTGAACGAAAACACCGTAAGTTCACTTATCACGATCTGGTTTATTACAATAGTTTAAGCTAGGAAAATTCCACAATGAATTTACAAGTTAGTTTTTAATAATTAAATCGTCTTATCCAAAAATATTGCAAGTAACAATTTCAACTCAAAAGCACTGAAAACTAAACTACAAAATGAAGCCTAGGTATAACCTAGACTTCTGATTTTATTGAATACTCAAATCGACAAGAGTTTCCCCTTACAACCTATCGCTGGCAAGTGCCCAAAAATTAATGTGAAAAATACGCCATCTTAATCGAATGCAAGCTGCGTGAGCCCTTCCACGTGCTTTTCTCCTATTGGTCGGGCGGCATTGCATTCGATTGGATGGTAACAGTCATGTTAAGTGCTTACTTATTTAATAGACGAGTAAATAATAGTTTAAACACATAGAAATTACTTCTAAAATCATTCTAATAATTAAACATTAATTTTACAACAATTCGGATAGCAAAATCTTTACATGAAAATAATTAGGAAACA
Source organism: Oeneis ivallda (assembly GCA_029955525.1). Lineage (NCBI taxonomy): Eukaryota > Metazoa > Arthropoda > Insecta > Lepidoptera > Nymphalidae > Oeneis > Oeneis ivallda. Next base: position 13,806,425 of record JARPMR010000026.1, on the reverse strand, counting down.
AACAAGACGCAATCATGACAAATTGCTTACTTATTTAATGAACGAGTAAATAATAGTTTAAACACATAAAATGACTTCTAAAATCATCATAATAATTAAGCATTAATATTACAGCAATTTGGATAGCAAAATCTTTACATGATGATAATTAGGAAACAAACAAGTACTTACACCAAAAACTCGTCCTTTTTAAAGTAAATTAACTATTCCTTCACTTGTTTTGCACAATTTAGATATTAATAATAAGATTAAATTTAAACTTAATTAATTAATAATAAAAATCGGGGAGAATGGTTTAAAGGTTGAAGCCCGTTTAGCCTCCACGGCGACACGGCCATACTGCATGCGATGCGTGCCCTGCAGCGCCTCGTTATCCAGGTTAAGTTCTGTAGACAAAGAAATTAGCTTTGAGGCAAGGGCACTTCCACAGTGAACCTAAGCCTATAGATTCCAAGGGACTTTTTGTAAGTAAGACTTTTGCTAGTTAGGATTTCCTTAAACTAAGGAAAATCCAAGGCAATAAAGCATTGAAGCATATGTCATGGTTAAATTTGAAAATGTTTGCATATTGACACTGCTCGCTACAAGCGACGGCAGAGTAAAATAAAAACAATTTTGTAACTGTTCACTCATGAACACAGTTAAATAAATAAACTATTTGCACATACCACATGACATTAAAGATAAGTGAATAAGTCATTTTCATGCAATGTGTAACTGCTCATTCCACATGACAACAGTTAATTAAGTGACTTCATATATTGTGTAACTGCTCATTCCACATGACAACAGTCAAATCAGTAAATCATTATCAGTATAACTGCTCATTCCACATGACAACAGTCAAATCAGTAAATCATTATCAGTATAACTGCTCATTCCACATGACAACAGTCAAATCAGTAAATCATTATCAGTCTAACTGCTCATTCCACATGACAACAGTCAAATTATTATTATTATTATTATTATTTTTTTTTTTTTTTTTTTTTTTTTTTTTTTTTATTTTTTTTTTTTTTTTTTTTTTTTTTTTTTTTTTTTTTTTTTAACACACAAGACACTGCTCATAATTTTCATATGAATACAGTTATATGTAGTGTTAAAGGGTAGGATGTGAGGGGGACAGGTCCACGAAGAAGGCTCTAAAAGAAGGAAGAAAGGCTGGGGAGTTGGGAAGGTCGATGCTGTGCTCTAAGCGGTCCTGAACGCCGTGGTACACAGGGGACATTTTATTCTTTTCGGATAGGGTTAACTATTGAACGGCTCCACACGTCAATAGTTATTTTTAATAAGTTGGTCGTTGATCGGCTCCACACGTCAACGTACATCTTTTGTTTATTATTATTATTATTATTTTTTTTTTTTTTTTGTAACAGTCACAGTCAAAGTAAAGTCAGAGTTATAGTCAAAAATATCAAGTTAATAGTAATAATTAAAATTATGTCATGTGCTATGTGTTTTAATAATTAATTGCTGTTTGAAAAGAAAGTAATACGCTCACCGAGTGTAAGATCCAGATGACTTAAGCAGTCTGCTCAGCAGCAGCCGCAGGTGATGCAGCCAAGGGATGCGAGACCGTAGCAATCCCGGAAGGCCCAGGCTGCTGATCATTTTGAGGCGACACGGCCGCCTGAAGGGTTGCGCCTGGTTGTGGGGCGCGTCGTAATTGATCATGGGCAACTTTGCGGGGGCGCCCATGGTGTCCGACGACCTTCTTCACCAAGTATCGGTCGTTCTCAAGCACTCTGAAAACTTCATAAGGCTCGCTAAATCTGAGATCGAGCGAGGTTTGGTTTCTGGGATTGTTTTTAATCAACACAAAGTCCCCTCGTTGGAAATTATGGATTCTTGCCCGCCCTTTATCAAACCTTGCTTTATCTTTGGCAGACGCTTCGGTCATCCTCCGCTGAACGTGAGCATGTAATGCTTCCATATCTATGGAGACGTTATCAAAGTTGACCAGGTTTAGGAGTTCCGGTGGTACACAGTTTTGACGACGTGCAAGGAGTGTAAGTGGGGCTGTGCCAGTCGTTCTATGAACAGTGCAATTAAAAGCCAATTGTAAACTTTATAAAGCTGTGTGCCATTCCGGAGTCTCATAGTTTTTGATCATGATTAAGCCGTTTTTCAGTGTCGCCATTACTCGCTCCACTTGACCATTTGCTCTACTCACACCAGGGGCTATAACGTGAAGTTCAATACCAAAACTGTCGCAGTATTTCTTGTATTCCCCTAGGAACTCGCGTCCTCCGTCCACTATGATCTGCCTTGGGGCTCCGAATAGATGAATGACCTGCTTCAAGGCAGCCAGAGAGCTGTGTTGGCTTTTATCATTAGTATAACGTAAGAGTACATACTTTGTATATGCGTCGATTGTCACAACGACGTATTCCTGGTCTTCAGGGCTGCCAAGCTTCCCGGTGATGTCCATGTGGATGACTTCAAATGCGACCGTTGGTTTCATTATGGGATGAAGCGTTACCTGTGTGGCTCCTGAAGTTTGTTTTGATGTTTTGCACACCACACAGTTGTCCACAAATTCTCGAACTACGGAGTTCATCTTATCAAAATGGTATGTCTCTTTAATTTTATGAAGAGTCTTCTCCCAGCCCGGATGTTTGAGAGCATTATGGTAAGTATTGATCAGGCTCCACTGAAAAGACTTTGGCACAACTATTAATTTTTGCATCCCCAGGATCGGGTCTGCATTTTTGTACTTAAGGACATTACCTTCGAGCAGATACCCCTGGATATCCTCTCCATTATAAAGAGAGTCGATGATAGGGCGAAGTTGAGCATCGCGACGCTGTTCGACGTTGATCCACTCGACATTCCTCGTCATGACGTTAACAGTTATGGGTCTTGGGTTTCTGCTAAAGAAGTCTGCATGCTGCATACGCTCGCCCTTCCTGTATTCAATGTCAAAGTCGAAATTCTGTAGGTACGCCCACCATCGATGAATGCGGGGTAACAAATCCTGTTTGTGCTTTGAAGCCTTCAGTGCATTGCAATCAGTTATTACTGTGAACTTCCGCCCGTAGAGAAAATGCCGGAAGTGTTTGATTGCACGCACAACAGCTAGCGTTTCGAGCTCGTAGGAGTGATACCTGCTTTCAGCGTCCGTAGTGCGCATGCTGAAGTATGCAATCGCATGCTGACGACCATTGATGATCTGGATTAACACAGCCCCGAGGCCAAGGCTGCTGGCGTCGGTGTATAATTCAATCGGCTCACCTTCTTGAAATATTGTGAGGACTGGTGCGGAGGAAAGATGGTGGATTACCTTTTGACGTGCTTCTTCGTGTTCGTGAGTCCACTGCCATTTAGCACCCTTCTTAGTCAAATTGTACAGGGGAATCATTATTCGTGCGAAGTCAGGAATAAATCTTCGGAAAAATCCGGCTAAACCGTTAAACTGACGGAGTTGTTTAACCGTAGTCGGAGCAGGGGCTTTTAGTAGAGCTTCAACCTTTTTGGGACTAGGACGAACTTGTCCATCCTCTATTACATTGCCAAGGTACTCAATCGATCTTTTAAAGAACATACATTTATCGATGTTGATTGAAAACCCTGAATCGCGTAGGGCGATCAAGATTCTTTCTACATTTGAAAGGCCATTCGAGAAATTTTTACATTTACTTATTACATCGTCAATATAGACCTGAGCTACGCTACTATGAGGATCATTATTGGCACTTCCGATATTTAAAAGGGGCCCTAATGCACGATTTATGCACCTCTGATACACAGCAGGTGCATTACAGAGGCCGAAAGGCATCGTAAGGTATTCGTATAACCCATCTGGGGTAACAAAGGCGGTTTTCTCAACAGAGGAAGCAGAGATCGGGATTTGGTGGAATCCTGATGCCATATCAAGTGTAGTAAAATATTTCCCCCCAGCTAGTTGGTTGATCTGATCCCCGATCAAAGGAAGAGGGTAATGATCGCGGATTGTATTTGAGTTTAATTCGCGATAATCCACGCACATGCGATCATTTCCGTCTTTCTTTTTCACTAGGATAATCGGACTGGAATATGGGGATTTACTTTCCCGAACGATGTTATTTTCGATTAACTCATTAACAATCTCCTTAACCTTTTCACGCTCAACTGGACTCAACCGATAAGGCCTTCGTTCAACATATTTATCCGGATTTTTTAAACGAATTTCTAATTCACCGGTGTTAACGCGAGATTTTGAAAAACCACGAGTGAAAAGATGGGCATAATTATTTAGCAAGCTTAATAATTGATTAACCTCAGATTCGTCAATAAGATCATGATTTAGGTTTTCAAAAATCGGACTATTATTTCTTAATTGCATAACACGACGTTGAGGTATCAAAGTTGCGCTATTTTGTGTAACGATTACACTTAGACCAGTTTCAAACAACAAATTTGCCCCAATTAGTACATCTGATGTCATTTCATAATCAGCCAGAACATGGAATAGGATTTCTACGTTAACATTATCAATGACACAAATTGCCGTTAAAGTACTCATGGAAATAACCGGAAATGAACCTATTCCTTGTAAACAATTAACCGTTTCATTTCTACGTCCGGGTAGTTTGCTAGCAACGGATTCGCGCATCAAAGAGCATTCAGCGCCACTATCAAACACAGTGTTCAAAACCATATTACCAATTCTAATGTGCATGGTATTTAAATTTGATTTAGCTTTAAACACCGTGTTAACGTTAGAGTTAATCTGTCTTTCGCGACGGAAACAGGTCTCAAAACTATGTCCCGGCCTGTTACAAAATGAGCAGAATTTATTACTGTTGTTGTTCGGCGTAACTGGTGATGATGACGTTGCAAGTGGTTTACTGATTGAACTACTTGACGCGGTTTTGAATCGGCATTTGAATGAATAGTGTCCCGGCTTTTTACAAAATTCACAGAAAGAATTGTTTCGATTATCAAGTGAAAATTTCGAACGCTTATTTGGGGGCTGGTTTAAACTATTTGACTGGTTAGGCCGTTTAGCGCGAATAGAGGAAGCAACAGAAATTAATTCTGGCACCGAAGTAGCGCGCACATTCATTAAATCAATTCTTAAGTGCTCATCACTCACCGTTCCGATGACTGCTTCGACGGCATCGCTGTTATCAAGTTTATCCTTAGTGATCCGTCGCCAAAGAAGCCAGGAACGCGTCAGGAACTCCGCTATATCTTTGGAGGAATTATAAACATGCTCTCTAAACCTGAGTATGTCCCGCGAGTAGCGAGTTTCCGGCTCGAACGTAGTGATGATGACTTGACGCAGCTCCTCCCACGTAGATGTAGTAACTAGCCAGTTGTCTGCCCAGATATTAGCACGCCATTTTAGTAAGCTAGTCACTTTCATACGAATATCGTAATCACTAAGCTGATAATTATTTTTAGCTGTAGAAATATGATCACACCACTCACGTACTCCCACGTTACCGTCCGGGTCGTAGGAAGGCAGGAAAACGTCCGTTATCTTCACTTTGTCACCTGGTTGCCGCAGCAGTCGCTCGCTCATGCTCTGCATCATGGTCACCATGTGTGTGAAGAACTCGGGCGGGATGGCGCCCGCCTGCAGCGGCTGCGGCGGCAGGGCTGCACTCGTGCTCCGCATCGTCTGCGCTGGTACACTTGGGCCAGGCGCGCAATCGGACGGCGCCCCTGGGTCCACATCGTTGGGGCCAGGATCTGAAACATACTGAGCGGCAGAAAGGGATCGCTGGAGCGATCCCACTTCTGATGTCGGCGAAGTGGTCTCGCCAGTGTTTTTAAGAGGAGCAGAATCGTTGACCTCACATGGGTCACCGATTCTGCCATCACTATCCATTTTAACGAAAGTCAATATCTAAAGCGAAAGCTAATTCAAAATAGGAAATCAAAGTTAATTATCCTAATATTTAAATCCATAATAATAAAATAAGTAGGTAGTTTTAAAATTACAACTTGTCTCGACTTGGCTCGATACCCACAAAAGGAACTAAAAGAAACACCACGCTATTTTTAGGCGTTGATTATAATTTGAACGAAAACACCGTAAGTTCACTTATCACGATCTGGTTTTATTACAATAGTTTAAGCTAGGAAAATTCCACAATGAATTTACAAGTTAGTTTTTAATAATTAAATCGTCTTATCCAAAAATATTGCAAGTAACAATTTCAACTCAAAAGCACTGAAAACTAAACTACAAAATGAAGCCTAGGTATAACCTAGACTTCTGATTTTATTGAATACTCAAATCGACAAGAGTTTCCCCTTACAACCTATCGCTGGCAAGTGCCCAAAAATTAATGTGAAAAATACGCCATCTTAATCGAATGCAAGCTGCGTGAGCCCTTCCACGTGCTTTTCTCCTATTGGTCGGGCGGCATTGCATTCGATTGGATGGTAACAGTCATGTTAAGTGCTTACTTATTTAATAGACGAGTAAATAATAGTTTAAACACATAGAAATTACTTCTAAAATCATTCTAATAATTAAACATTAATTTTACAACAATTCGGATAGCAAAATCTTTACATGAAAATAATTAGGAAACAAACAAGACGCAATCATGACAAATTGCTTACTTATTTAATGAACGAGTAAATAATAGTTTAAACACATAAAATGACTTCTAAAATCATCATAATAATTAAGCATTAATATTACAGCAATTTGGATAGCAAAATCTTTACATGATGATAATTAGGAAACAAACAAGTACTTACACCAAAAACTCGTCCTTTTTAAAGTAAATTAACTATTCCTTCACTTGTTTTGCACAATTTAGATATTAATAATAAGATTAAATTTAAACTTAATTAATTAATAATAAAAATCGGGGAGAATGGTTTAAAGGTTGAAGCCCGTTTAGCCTCCACGGCGACATATAATATTATTTCTATCCAATTCGAACTTATTATAAATGCCAAAGAAGCATTGTGTGTTATCTTTTCATTGCCCATCCATGTAATGGAATTAACCAGAATTTGGTACAGGGAAGGACATAAATATCAAGGATAAAACCTATGCACACCAAACACCCTACATGATCTTCATAATATTATGTCAAATGTATTAAAAAATTGATGAATTATTTGTAAATTATAATATGTGACACTTGGCCTGTTCGTCTTACCTTTAGGCTCTGTAGACCGATACAAATGCTGTGGAAATTCTTTGAAATGACTTTCAGCTAGAGGGGCTGTCATTAAATTTAAAGTGGGGATTGCATTTTTTTTAAGTCTATTTCCTTTTTTGTTAAAGTGTTTTTTTTCAAAGTGGTTTGCACATACATTTCGTGTTTTATGCAGTTTTTCTATTGGTAGGTACACTAGCTCTTCTTTACCCACTACTTTTAGCCACTCTCGACAGCTGGAAAATATAAATTATAGTTAAAATTAGTATTCAATGCCTACACTACATGAAATGCATATAACTGGGTTCATTTTTCCTAGGAATTATTATCTTAGGTGCTGTTTTTGTCATACTAGAGATATTATTAAGCCTGCTAGAATTTAGATGAGGGAAACTGGAAGAGTCTTCACATATGTCGATTGACAATAGTCCAATTGAGTCCAATGATTGTGTGGAACAGAAGGGACGTTCAGTGCCGATGGCCGACTAAAATACTAAGTGTAAGTACATTAGATTGATCAAAGAGAATATAACTACGTAATTCTATGATAAACAATACATTTTAGGATAGATCATAGCCATAACAACAGTATGCACTCACCGGTTTGGCTCCAGTGGAAATGATGAAAAAAGCAAAGAGTTTTCATAAAGTCTCTCGCGGATACCGCAAACCTCACATGTTCTGTGACCTTTACCCATGGTGTTTTACCAGCTTTATCACAAATTTACATTTATTTTTAAATAAAGGGTCACTAACACTAAATAGAGTCAAATATCTCGATTGTATTATAGTAACACATGCAGTCAAATAAATCTCGCCAAATACCACTCACAAAAGAGTCAATATCTCGTTAAATATGTGATGATGATGATGAAACGGAGGAGCAGTGGCTCAACTCGACGTTATCATCAGTAGTCAACAAAATAAAAATACTAAATTGAAGAAACTTTTAAAACTATTAAACACAAAGACGTGTTGAAAGTGACAGCCATATTTAATTGTCTTGTTTGGTTTTGTTGGCAATTTGACTTTTCACGTCAGTTTCTGAATGTTGGCTATAGATAGTTAAGAATTCCATACAAAAAAAAATTGTTCCGAGTTTCTCAAGACTGACAGTTTGTTTCTAGTTGGGTGGAACCACACCTGTGAGGATCGTTTCGGATTTCGCCCATACAAAACTGTCAAATTCCATAGAAACGTGAACGGATCAATTCGGCTTTTCGCATCGATTCGGCTTTCGCATTTTTTGTACCTAAAAGTGCCTAAAATCCTTACAAGTGTAGCTCACGTTTCGCATGCGAAAGGATCCTTTCGCATCCTTACGGATCCGTAAGGATGCGAACGGATCCTTACGGACGCGAACGGATCCGAAAGGATCCTTACGGATCCGTAAGGATCCTTACGCGTGCGAAAGCGTCATCGGCAACTAGGGAAATGCATGAAGTGCCAAAAAGTATCGATATATCGATGAAATTAGTTTTTATCTCAAGTATGTATGCAAACACAGGTGCCACTTTTCCGCCATGTTGAAATTCTTTGTTATTGGACCGATTTCGTTCAAAATCGATATTTGGGCTTCCCTGGGCTCAAATAAGAGGAAATGATTTGCAAAATTATAAAAAGTCGCCGCCATATTGAAATTCTTTGTTATTGGACCAATTTCGTTCAAAATCGATATTTAGGCTTCCCTTGGGTCAAGAAAGAGGAAATAGATGCCAAAATTTTAAAAAGTGACCGCCATATTGAAATTATTTGTTATTGGACCGATTTCGTTCAAAATCGATATTTGGGCTTCCCTGGGGTCAAATAAGAGGAAGTGATTGGCAAAATTATAAAAAGTGACCGCCATATTGAAATTCTTTGTTATTGGACCGATTTCGTTCAAAATCGATATTTGGGCTTCCCTGGGCTCAAATAAGAGAAAATGATTGGCAAAATTATAAAAAGTCGCCGCCATATTGAAATTCTTTGTTATTGGACCGATTTCGTTCAAAATCGATATTTAGGCTTCCCTTGGGTCAAGAAAGAGGAAATAGATGGCAAAATTTTAAAAAGTGGCCGCCATATTGAAATTCTTTGTTATTCGACCGATTTCGTTCAAAATCGATATTTAGGCTTCCCTTGGGTCAAGAAAGAGGAAATAGATGCCAAAATTTTAAAAAGTGACCGCCATATTGAAATTCTTTGTTATTGGACCGATTTCGTTCAAAATCGATATTTGGGCTTCCCTGGGGTCAAATAAGAGGAAATGATTTGCAAAATTATAAAAAGTGACAGCCATATTGAAATTCTTTGTTATTGGACCGATTTCGTTCAAAATCGATATTTGGGCTTCCCTGGGCTCAAATAAGAGGAAATGATTTGCAAAATTATAAAAAGTCGCCGCCATATTGAAATTCTTTGTTATTGGACCGATTTCGTTCAAAATCGATATTTAGGCTTCCCTTGGGTCAAGAAAGAGAAAATAGATGGCAAAATTTTAAAAAGTGACCGCCATATTGAAATTCTTTGTTATTGGACCGATTTCGTTCAAAATCGATATTTGGGCTTCCCTGGGGTCAAATAAGAGGAAATGATTGGCAACATTATAAAAAGTGACCGCCATATTGAAATTCTTTGTTATTGGACCGATTTCGTTCAAAATCGATATTTGGGCTTCCCTGGGCTCAAATAAGAGGAAATGATTTGCAAAATTATAAAAAGTCGCCGCCATATTGAAATTCTTTGTTATTGGACCGATTTCGTTCAAAATCGATATTTAGGCTTCCCTTGGGTCAAGAAAGAGGAAATAGATGCCAAAATTTTAAAAAGTGACCGCCATATTGAAATTCTTTGTTATTGGACCGATTTCGTTCAAAATCGATATTTGGGCTTCCCTGGGCTCAAATAAGAGGAAATGATTTGCAAAATTATTAAAAGTGACCGCCACATTGAAATTCTTTTTTATTGGACCGATTTCGTTCAAAATCGATATTTGGGCTTCCCTGGGGTCAAATAAGAGAAAATGATTGGCAAAATTATAAAAAGTCGCCGCCATATTGAAATTCTTTGTTATTGGACTGATTTCGTTCAAAATCGATATTTAGGCTTCCCTTGGGTCAAGAAAGAGGAAATGATTGGCAACATTATAAAAAGTGACCGCCATATTGAAATTCTTTGTTATTGGACCGATTTCGTTCAAAATCGATATTTGGGCTTCCCTGGGGTCAAATAAGAGGAAATGATTTGCAAAATTATAAAAAGTGACAGCCATATTGAAATTCTTTGTTATTGGACCGATTTCGTTCAAAATCGATATTTGGGCTTCCCTGGGCTCAAATAAGAGGAAATGATTTGCAAAATTATAAAAAGTCGCCGCCATATTGAAATTCTTTGTTATTGGACCGATTTCGTTCAAAATCGATATTTAGGCTTCCCTTGGGTCAAGAAAGAGGAAATAGATGGCAAAATTTTAAAAAGTGACCGCCATATTGAAATTCTTTGTTATTGGACCGATTTCGTTCAAAATCGATATTTGGGCTTCCCTGGGGTCAAATAAGAGGAAATGATTGGCAACATTATAAAAAGTGACCGCCATATTGAAATTCTTTGTTATTGGACCGATTTCGTTCAAAATCGATATTTGGGCTTCCCTGGGCTCAAATAAGAGGCAATGATTTGCAAAATCATAAAAAGTCGCCGCCATATTGAAATTCTTTGTTATTGGACCGATTTCGTTCAAAATCGATATTTAGGCTTCCCTTGGGTCAAGAAAGAGGAAATAGATGCCAAAATTTTAAAAAGTGACCGCCATATTGAAATTCTTTGTTATTGGACCGATTTCGTTCAAAATCGATATTTGGGCTTCCCTGGGGTCAAATAAGAGGAAATGATTGGCAACATTATAAAAAGTGACCGCCATATTGAAATTCTTTGTTATTGGACCGATTTCGTTCAAAATCGATATTTGGGCTTCCCTGGGCTCAAATAAGAGGAAATGATTTGCAAAATTATAAAAAGTCGCCGCCATATTGAAATTCTTTGTTATTGGACCGATTTCGTTCAAAATCGATATTTAGGCTTCCCTTGGGTCAAGAAAGAGGAAATAGATGGCAAAATTTTAAAAGGTCGCCGCCATATTGAAATTCTTTGTTATTGGACCGATTTCGTTCAAAATCGATATTTAGGCTTCCCTGGGGTCAAATAAGAGGAAATGATTTGCAAAATTATAAAAAGTCGCCGCCATATTGAAATTCTTTGTTATTGGACCGTTTCGTTCAAAATCGATATTTAGGCTTCCCTTGGGTCAAGAAAGAGGAAATAGATTCCAAAATTTTAAAAAGTGACCGCCATATTGAAATTCTTTTTTATTGGAAAGATTTCGTTCAAAATCGATGTTTGGGCTTCCTTGGGGTCAAATAAGAGGAAATGATTGGCAAAATTATAAAAAGTGACCGCCATATTGAAATTCTTTGTTATTGGACCGATTTCGTTCAAAATCGATATTTAGGCTTCCCTTGAGACAAGAAAGAGAAAATAGATGCCAAAATTTTAAAAAATCACCGCCATATTGAAATTCAAAATCGATATTCAAAATCGATATTTCGGCTTCCTGTGGTCAAGAAAGAGGAAATATTTGCCATAAGTTTTAAAAGTATGACGGCCGTATCCTTCAAAAACGTTTGAAAAGAATACGTAAATGTTTTGCATGCTGTTCGCTATCTTTTGAAGAAACTAAAATATCATCGACGTACGCGAACTAAAAATCTAAACCACGAACAACTTTGAACCCAGAGAAGCCTAAATATTGATTTTGAACGAAATCTGTCCAATAACAAAGAATTTCAATATGGCGGTCACTTTTTAAAATATTGGCATCTATTTCCTCTTTCTTGACCCAAGGGAAGCCTAAATATCGATTTTGAACGAAATCGGTCCAATAACAAAGAATTTCAATATGGCGGTCACTTTTTATAATTTTGCCAATCATTTCCTCTTATTTGACCCCAGGGAAGCCCAAATATCGATTTTGAACGAAATCGGTGCAATAACAAAGAATTTCAATATGGCGGTCACTTTTTATAATTTTGCCAATCATTTCCTCTTATTTGACCCCAGGGAAGCCCAAATATCGATTTTGAACGAAATCGGTCCAATAACAAAGAATTTCAATATGGCGGCGACTTTTTATAATTTTGGCATCTATTTCCTCTTTCTTGACCCAAGGGAAGCCTAAATATCGATTTTGAACGAAATCGGTCCAATAACAAAGAATTTCAATATGGCGGTCACTTTTTAAAATTTTGCCAATCATTTCCTCTTATTTGACCCCAGGGAAGCCCAAATATCGATTTTGAACGAAATCGGTGCAATAACAAAGAATTTCAATATGGCGGTCACTTTTTATAATTTTGCCAATCATTTCCTCTTATTTGACCCCAGGGAAGCCCAAATATCGATTTTGAACGAAATCGGTCCAATAACAAAGAATTTCAATATGGCGGTCACTTTTTAAAATTTTGGCATCTATTTCCTCTTTCTTGACCCAAGGGAAGCCTAAATATCGATTTTGAACGAAATCGGTCCAATAACAAAGAATTTCAATATGGCGGCGACTTTTTATAATTTTGGCATCTATTTCCTCTTTCTTGACCCAAGGGAAGCCTAAATATCGATTTTGAACGAAATCGGTCCAATAACAAAGAATTTCAATATGGCGGTCACTTTTTAAAATTTTGGCATCTATTTCCTCTTTCTTGACCCAAGGGAAGCCTAAATATCGATTTTGAACGAAATCGGTCCAATAACAAAGAATTTCAATATGGCGGTCACTTTTTATAATTTTGCCAATCATTTCCTCTTATTTGACCCCAGGGAAGCCCAAATATCGATTTTGAACGAAATCTATTTATTTATTTATTTATTTAATAGATATGCCAGCGATAAATTGCAATATACACTTTAAATAATACAATGTGCTTAATAAATTCTAATGCTGTTACAAATTACCAATTATAGGCATATTCAACATTGCCAGGGTAACTCCGATCAAAATTTTAAATAATTAATAAATATTAACAATGTCATAGCTAGCAAGATACAGTTATTAAATATTTACAATGTCAAAGCTAAGGAATAGATATTATTAATTTGAATTAGATGATATTAACATAAATTATTCATGCTGATATGTACAATTTTTTCTTAAAGCTAAACAAACTATCATGGAATATGTCAATGTCAGGGCACGTCGAGTTATTGTATGCATTAATAATTCGATTTATTGGGGCGAATTTGCCTAGGTTAGATTTAGAGAAGTGGGGCTGGAAGATGTTTTTGATAGGATGTCTAGAGGGTCGTCGAGGGACATGAATGCTGACGTGGTACAACAGGTCAGGGGAATCCAAGGTGCTGTGGACTATTTTATAAAGTGTTAAGAGGTCAGTCACCAACCTGCGTTTTTCCAGGGATTGGATTTTAAAATGTTTCAAGCGTGTGTCATAGTCAGCTTCTTAAGGACAAGAGTTGTCTTTGAAGGCTAGGTACCTCGTGAAGGAGCGTTGAACTCGCTCTATTCTTGAAGTGTGGATTTTGTAGTGCGGGTTCCATGCCGGGACTGCGTATTCCAGGATACTACGCACTAGTGCATTAAATATTTTTATAATGCAGTCGGTTCTCATAAAGTCACTCGTGTTACGTTTAATGAAACCCAGTAGCTTCCACGCTCGGGAGACTATTTGGTTGATGTGTTCCTTGAATGTAAGCTTACTATCGATCATAATACCGAGATCCCTGATGACTGAAACCTCCTCAAGCTGATGGTTGTGAATAAAGTAGCCAGTTCCTAGTATGTTCTTTTTACGGGTGAATTTTATGTGCGCGCATTTGGAAACGTTAAGAGTCATTCTATTTTTAGCACACCAGTCTACAATAGAGTTGAGATCATCTTGTAATAGATGATAAATCGGTCCAATAACAAAGAATTTCAATATGGCGGTCACTTTTTAAAATTTTGGCATCTATTTCCTCTTTCTTGACCCAAGGGAAGCCTAAATATCGATTTTGAACGAAATCGGTCCAATAACAAAGAATTTCAATATGGCGGCGACTTTTTATAATTTTGCCAATCATTTTCTCTTATTTGACCCCAGGGAAGCCCAAATATCGATTTTGAACGAAATCGGTCCAATAAAAAAGAATTTCAATGTGGCGGTCACTTTTAATAATTTTGCCAATCATTTCCTCTTATTTGGCCCCAGGGAAGCCCAAATATCGATTTTGAACGAAATCGGTCCAATAACAAAGAATTTCAATATGGCGGTCACTTTTTAAAATTTTGGCATCTATTTCCTCTTTCTTGACCCAAGGGAAGCCTAAATATCGATTTTGAACGAAATCGGTCCAATAACAAAGAATTTCAATATGGCGGTCACTTTTTAAAATTTTGGCATCTATTTCCTCTTTCTTGACCCAAGGGAAGCCTAAATATCGATTTTGAACGAAATCGGTCCAATAACAAAGAATTTCAATATGGCGGTCACTTTTTATAATTTTGCCAATCATTTCCTCTTATTTGACCCCAGGGAAGCCCAAATATCGATTTTGAACGAAATCGGTCCAATAACAAAGAATTTCAATATGGCGGTCACTTTTTAAAATTTTGGCATCTATTTCCTCTTTCTTGACCCAAGGGAAGCCTAAATATCGATTTTGAACGAAATCGGTCCAATAACAAAGAATTTCAATATGGCGGCGACTTTTTATAATTTTGCCAATCATTTTCTCTTATTTGACCCCAGGGAAGCCCAAATATCGATTTTGAACGAAATCGGTCCAATAAAAAAGAATTTCAATGTGGCGGTCACTTTTAATAATTTTGCCAATCATTTCCTCTTATTTGGCCCCAGGGAAGCCCAAATATCGATTTTGAACGAAATCGGTCCAATAACAAAGAATTTCAATATGGCGGTCACTTTTTAAAATTTTGGCATCTATTTCCTCTTTCTTGACCCAAGGGAAGCCTAAATATCGATTTTGAACGAAATCGGTCCAATAACAAAGAATTTCAATATGGCGGTCACTTTTTATAATTTTGCCAATCATTTCCTCTTATTTGACCCCAGGGAAGCCCAAATATCGATTTTGAACGAAATCGGTCCAATAACAAAGAATTTCAATATGGCGGTCACTTTTTAAAATTTTGGCATCTATTTCCTCTTTCTTGACCCAAGGAAAGCCTAAATATCGATTTTGAACGAAATCGGTCCAATAACAAAGAATTTCAATATGGCGGTCACTTTTTAAAATTTTGGCATCTATTTCCTCTTTCTTGACCCAAGGGAAGCCTAAATATCGATTTTGAACGAAATCGGTCCAATAACAAAGAATTTCAATATGGCGGTCACTTTTTAAAATTTTGGCATCTATTTCCTCTTTCTTGACCCAAGGGAAGCCTAAATATCGATTTTGAACGAAATCGGTCGAAAAACAAAGAATTTCAATATGGCGGTGACTTTTTAAAATTTTGGCATCTATTTTCTCTTTCTTGACCCAAGGGAAGCCTAAATATCGATTTTGAACGAAATCGGTCGAAAAACAAAGAATTTCAATATGGCGGCGACTTTTTCAATTTTTGGCATCCATTTCCTCTGTGTAGAAGATTAATATCGTGGTTGAGCTAGCAATTAAAATATCGATGCCATCATCGACCATCCCTACGCAGACATCAATGTTTATAGGCTTTCGCCTCCTTACGGATCCGAAAGGATGCGTACGCATCCTTACGGATCCGTAAGGACGCGTACGCATCCTTACGGATCCGTAAGGACGCGTACGCATCCTTTCGGATCCGTAAGGACGCGATCCTTACAAGTGTGTCTTATAGCATCGGCATAAATGCGAATCGATCCTCACAGATGTGGTTCCACCCCTAACGTCAAAGAGAATATAACCACCAATAACCACCATAGACGGTAGACCACGAACACTAGGATATAACCACATACGTAGTATCCATGGTAGGTAGTAGTATCCATTCTAATCTGTGATAACCACCAAAGACTACAGTGTATATAGGGAGATAACCACTACGTTTTTTGTATCGTATGCAGATATCCAGAGAATGAGATAGGGATGAAGACGATACATCGATGTTTCTGAAACATCGGTGTTCACTATTGCAAAACATCGATGTATCGATGTTATCTTATACGATGTTTTTACATCGATGTTTTGCCTGCCATCTAGTTGAAATGTTTGATACTTTTGGCAGAGCCTGCCTGAGTCAGGCAGGCTCTGCTAAAATTAACTAGTAGCGTGACGTCACTCGGTAATCAATTTAGAAAAAAGTGGTTGTCTGAAAAAGTCTGTTTATGGATGATAATTTTACGTGATAACGTCATAAGGAAACTCGGCTTAGGCGGAATGCGGCACTTTTTCATGCATGCAGCCGGCGATCAAAAATAATAAAGCCGGCGATAAAAAAAATTGTGTGTGTCAGCACGACGCACAACTGGAGTTTACTTCACACTCAACGTTGAAATTTCTACCCTAACGTTGAGTAAATAAGGTTGGTCTTCGCTTGAGTTGTAGAATGGCCGCGCTACGCCTTTCACAACGATGCAAATCTCCACCCCTAAAGTTGAGTAAACAAGGTTGGTTTTCGTTCACATGTATATCAGCGCCATCTTTCGGCTTATGTGTAAACTATTTGAATAGCCACGGTGTGTATTTGAATAGCCACGAAATTTGCATCGTTGTGAAAAACGTGACACGGTCATTCGACAACTCAAGCGAAAACCAACCTTATTTACTCAACGTTAGGGTAGAAATTTAAACGTTGTGAAAAACGTAACAAGGTCATTGATAAATTGATTTTACTGTCCGGATTTTTCTCATACCGGGCTGCTAAAATCGATTCTTAAGGAGTAAACTCCAAAAATGCTGTTAAATGTAATTTTATATCCCCTATTCTACAATTTTCTTATTCTAAAGACTAACTTTTTCAATAGTAATAGATAATATTGTTATAAATAATAGATTTTCCAAATTTTTACTATTTGATAGATCATTAAAAAAGTAAAAGTGTTAAATTAGTATATGGGGAAAAAATGCTCGTTTGTTTTGGTCACAACTTACCAACCGCATTATAAATCGGTTTTTTCAGTTTCATAATATACCAAAATTTCAAATTCCTGACTAGTTTAGTTTTTGAGATAGAGCCCCCTAACATAATTGGTCTAAAACTGAAAACTTTGAAAACATTTCTTCATTTTTGTAGCTAAAAAATAAAAAAAATATATATTTGAACTCCACTCAATGAGCTCTAGACAATGACACCCCACATGCCAGGGTAAAAAAATAAAATTTTATTTCGACTCCTTTTCCATGAATGGGAGCCCCCTTTATTTTTCAATTTAATTTTATTTTTATTATTTGTTGTTATAGCGGCAATAAAAATACACAATATGTGAAAATTTCAACTGTCCATCTGTTACGGTTTACGAGATATAGCCCGCTGACAGATGGACGGACGGACGGACGGACAGCGGAGGCTTAGTAATAGGGTCCCGTTGGCGCCCTTTGGGTACGGAACCCTAAAAAAAGACAATAATTGTTTTATGTATCATTGTTTACTCCAGTTTACTCCTTATCTAAATATAAAATCTAATAAATCTATAAACTTGTATCATACACAAAATGAAACATAGTATAATTTTAATCATAAAATAATTAATAATAGGCGAACGAATAGTTAAAGAACGGGTGGGGTGGGTGCGATACAGGGAATTACCAGGCCACAGATGAAGTAGCTTGAAACTTCGATGGGGATTACAAGG
Source organism: Oeneis ivallda (assembly GCA_029955525.1). NCBI lineage: Eukaryota > Metazoa > Arthropoda > Insecta > Lepidoptera > Nymphalidae > Oeneis > Oeneis ivallda. The sequence continues at coordinate 13,788,496 of JARPMR010000026.1, read as the reverse complement.
CCATAAATAAAGTAACTTGAAACTTGAACTCACGTGACCTCACTCGACCGACATTTTTCATAAAGTCATGGACCTTGATTCTGTAACTCAGTGACGATCAAAAATTGATAGCCACTGACATATTTTTATCCATTGAAGGTTTGCTATGAAAATGTTATCTATTTCATAACAAACCTACAATGGATAAAAAATATACTTAAGTCAGTGGCTATCATTTTTTGAAAGGCACTGAGTTACAGAATTGGAACCATGAAGTCATGTGACGCTGTGTGTCGTGTCACTCTAACGTATGTCTAATTTATGAAACAGATATCTATCTGAAGCCTTTCTAGGCTTGTTGCGCGTTCAGTCGTGTATGTGTTATACTATAGACTTAAAATATTAACTTGAACACAAAAACATTGTACGTTTCATTACATGCATAGTATTGCCTACGAGACTTAACGTGTCTATTATTTGAGCAAACTGTAAAAATCACCCTTTTTTCGCCCTATTTTTTTCCGAAGTAGCCTAAATGGCGACCAGTCGCCAATCGCAATTTATGGTTGCCCCGACACCATTCGAGATAGCCTTTTTAAGGTTGATTATACGGGTCTGCCCGCGAAATTCAAATTTTATTTGGTTTTTCGCAATTTGTAAACTAATACGACAAACTAGGCTTATGGCATTCTAATTGCGCCAGTGGAATTATCATCTTCACAGGTTTATATAAAAATCTTTACTTGAAAGTGACCAGTTTAAGAAATTAATCAAAATATCGAGTTGGGCGTGAGTTACTTACAAATTAGCCGATATTCTGACTAATTGAACTTTAATTATCTTGGCAACGTCCATCTTGCTGTACGTCCCGCCAAGGTCATGCCACAGAGTACTTTGTTTTAAGGGTCATGCACGATACACGTTAAAAACGACAGTGAATATGTCGTTTTTCGTGCATCGTGCGTGCATGACCTTGGCGGGACGTACAGTAAGATGGACAATAAGGGTGGAACCACATTTGTGAGGATCGATTCGGATTTTGCCTATACAAAACTGTCATTTTCCATACATTCGCGTACGCATCGAAAAGCCGATTTGATCCGTACACGTTTCTATGGAATTTGACAGTTTTGTATGGGCGAAATCCGAAACGATCCTCACAAATGTGGTTCCACCCTAAGTAAGGGGCTTTACTTTTACTTTTGTACTTACGTACTAACACTATATTATTGTTTAATACTTATCATCATCGCACCATGGAATTAGGAACACACACCAGAACTAAAGGAAAACCGGAAAACGACTTCCTACTTCGTACGTCTTCCTACTTCCATGATATACACAGAGTACTATTTAAACCACAAACGAATAATTAAGATAATATAGGGAAGCACCACAGAGTACTTTGTTTTTCAGAACACTAAGCTGTACTAAGCTTGCTCGAGGGTTTTGCTTCCTTTTGCAACAAAAATCCTCTGTATTTAAAACAAATCTTTGACGCCAAGTAATCTGAAAGGCAGATTACTTACTTACTTCATCATTAGCAACCCATCAACGGCTCACTACTGAGCGCAGGTCTCCTCTCAGAGAAAAGTTATAGGCCATAGTCCATCACGCTGGCCCAATGCGAATTGGCGGACTTCACACACCTTCGAGAACATTATGAAGAACTCTCAGGTGTGCAGGTTTCCTCACGATGTTTTCCAAGTGATATTTAATGTTTCCTCTCGATGTTTATTGTTTAGCAAGTGATATTTAATTGCTTATACGCACTTGACTCCGAAAAGTCAGAGGTTCGAACCTGCGACCCACCGAATAGGAGACCACGTCCTAACAACTAGGCTATCACAGCTTGCTTACTTACTTACTTACTATTAAAACAAATAAGTTACGTAGTGAAATTCACTATAACCTATGTAATGTAACTTATGTATTTTATTTCATTCTTTAAGGTGACCACATTGATCCTAAGTTCAGGATACATACTTACGGTTAAGGTGGAAGACACGAGTCTGCCCGCGAAATTCAAATCTAATTTGGTTTTTCGCAATTTGTAAACTAATACGACAAAGTAGGCTTATGGCCTTCTAATTGCGCCAGTGGAATTATCATAATCACAGGTTTACATAAAAATCTTTACTTGAAAGTGACCAGTTTAAGAAATTAATCAAAATACTGAGTCGGACGTGAGTTACTCACAAATTAGTCGATATTTTGATTAATTTCTTAAACTGGTCACTTTCAAGTAAAGACTTTTATGTAAACCTGTGAAGATGATAATTCCATTGGCGCAATTAGAAGGCCATAAGCCTACTTTGTCGTATTAGTTTACAAATTGCAAAAAACCGAATTAAATTTGAATTTCGCGGGCAGACTCGTGTCTTCCACCATAGGGTGGAACCACATTTGTAAGGATCCATTCGGATTTTGCCTATACAAAACTGTCATTTTCCGTACATACGTGTACGCATCGAAAAGCCGATTTGATCCGTACATGTTTCTATGGAATTTGACCATTTTGTATGGGCGAAATCCGAAACGATCCTCACAAATGTGGTTCCACCCTTAACGTACCTAAAATACATACTATACACATACAAATCATCGCGGCTGTATAATCGGCTAATATGAATACCTTGTCTCTGCAGTAGCTTCAACGGCGACCAGTCGCCAATCAGATGTTTTCGTCGCGGATTCTCGTCATATGTAGGTAATAAAACTATATACTAGTGGTTCGCCCCGAACTGAGGTGACCGAGACCTCGCGGTAACGGTTTCCCATAATTACTTATTCATTCAATAGATACATGATCAAAATTGACATTATTATTATGCCCATTTTCACCAACCATACCTAAATCATCGCCTTTGTAGAAGTCTCTTTACGTATGTAGCCCCTAAATACAATCCTAACATCCTAATGTCATTTTCACCTTTAGTTGTCCCGTAGAGGTTCGTAATAACAAAGTTGACAGAAAGTGTCAACTAACTTAACATAGGTAGCCCGTAAAGGTAAGGGAACTTTTATAGTGAAATCCTCAAGGCCTCAATCAAACTTATGTATAGTTTTTTGGAACATTCAAATTAAATTATTTGTACACAGCGTCATCTATCGACACGATCAGAAAACATGTAAAAACAAACTGCAACGTGAAGTTTTATTGATGTTTGATATATGACTAAATAATAATTTTAATTGAATAATGTGTTATTATATGTATTAGTACTTGTCATACAAAATAATAATAATTTACATATCATTGCGAATTTCTGTTAAAAATACTGCTGCTCATTAAAAGTTAATTATTTTAGTTTCCTTATTACATTTATCTAATTTTAGTATTTGTTGTTCAAGTACATGATATTACGCTAAAATTATAAAACTTTCAAGCCCTGGCTTTCAATGGTTAATCCGTTGTGAGGTCAAATATAATCTCCACTTTGAAAGCCCCCCCATTTCGTCAATTTTAGGAAAAAAATTAAAAAAAAAAATAATTTTGTACTCTGTTCCAAATTATCTTTAAAATGAGGTACTGCAACCCTATGAAACGCAAAAAAATATATTTTACTTCGCATTCGCTTCTATGAGAGCCCCCCTGAAATAAAGATTTTTATAACTTTTTAAGCCATTTTCGGCTGGAGGCCATCGGTTTACATATATATATCTAAAATTGAAGTAATTACGTTCAGTAATTCAGAAGTTATAAGGCTCTGACAGACGGACGGACGGACAAGTGCAAATTCACTCAAGTAGACTCAAAGACCTTCGCTTCGCTCGGTCGATAAAAACTACCTGACCCAGCGAACTTCGTACCGCCCGCAAAAATATTTAGGGGTGGGTCACCCTTATCACTTAGGGGTATGAAAAATAGATAGTAGCCGATTCTCAGACCTACTGCATATGCATATAAAATTTGGTAAAAATCAGTAAAGCCGTTTCGGAGGAGTAAGGTAACAACATTGTGACAAGAGAATTTTATATATTAAACTAGCGGCACGTTATGATGGCCGGTTTGACGTTTGTCCGCTCATGAAGTTCCGTATTAATTGATAACGACTTTGAAGGAAATAATTGTATTACTTTATTGACGATAGTGATGTGCAGAGATTCATAAATTTTATCGAATGTAGTTTTAGGTTTAGGACTCAAAATTTATTTATTAAATTGATTTCTAAAATGTATACAAGTGTAGAAAAATCAGTTTGCACCATTTAAGGGGTGAATGTACTTGTGAATATGAACAATTTTCACTATGTGGACAAACCTCTGAAATCGCAAAAAAATATCAGCTGTTTCATACAAAAGGTAAAATTTTTATTTTTATATGATATATACCACAACTCGGCATTTGGTTTTCTAAATTGAAAATTTTTAAAAATGGAATCTAATACGATCGTCACATAGGATCGCTGGCTAGCACAACTACTACCTCCGGCAAACTCGCGTCAATGCTCAATGCAAAACAAAGCAGTTTCGAATTGACGTTGCTTCGAAAAGTATAAACTGTCAGTGCAATGCGATTGTGATATAGTTTTGACCTGGCTTTGGATTTCAAATATTGATACTGCATTACTGTTGACCCTTGCTCGTTAATTTGGACTCTGTTCAAGCCCTTTGTTGTGGATTTCGTCGATATGACCGAACGTACGCAGAGAACTGTTCTAAATAGTCAGACACGTGAGTTCGTAATACGCCTTCGTAACTATTTCGATCGTGAAGCTCAAAATGGAGGGCCAATTTTACCTATAACGTCAGTGGTTGAACGCGTAGCTGATGCGCTTAATATTGGACAACGAACTGTTAGACGGATAACTAAAAAAAAATATGGCGAGACTGGCACAGAAGAAAATAAACTTCACACACCAAAAAAGAGAAAACGAGCAAAACCAGTCGTAGGCATCGATAGCTTTGATGCCGATGCTATCCGAAGACATGTTTACGGCTACTATTTACAGAAGGAGTATCCAACAAGAAAAAAGTTGGTGCATTCACTGAAGGAAGCTGGATTATTCTTCGGTGGGGAAAGTTCTTTAACGAAGATTTTGAAGACCATTGGATTTCGATACAAAAAATGTAACAAACGCAAAATATTGATGGAAAGATTTGATATAGCGATGGCAAGGTATACTTTTTTACGGCAAGTGAAAGAAATCAAAAATTGGCAAAATGTTGTGTTCTTGGATGAAACATGGCTTAATGCTAACCATACTGTAGGCCGTTCTTGGAACGATGACACAGCAGCATCTACTTCCAAAGTTCCTGTAGGAAAAGGATCGCGACTTATAATTTGTCACGCCGGAACCATCAACGGGTTTGTCGAAGGTTCTCTCATGGCTTTTGCGTCAAAAACCACTGGAGACTATCATGAAGACATGAATGGAGAAAAGTTTACTGAATGGTTTACCTCAATGTTGTGTAGCCTCCCTGAACCATCTATTATAATTATGGACAACGCCCCATACCACTCGATGCAAATTGACAAGCCACCTGCCCAATCCCAAAAGAAAGCTGATATCGTCGCATGGCTTCGTAAAAATGGCGTAGATGCAAACATGAATATGTTAAAAGCGGAATTAGTACGTCTTTTAAAAGAAAACAAACCAACCAAGATCCGATACGTCATTGACGAAATAGCATTAGAACATGGGCACAGAGTTATACGGTTACCGCCTTACCATTGTGAGTATAATGCGATTGAGTTGGTGTGGGCTCAAATTAAGGGATATGCTGCAAGACACAATACAGAACCCCCATTTACCACAAAAAAAATGCTAAAATTATTAGAAGAAGCTTGTGAACATGTGACTAAAGGAGACTGGGAAAAGGTTGTGAATAGAACTGTTAAATTAATAAGGGAAGATTATGAAAGAGATGTGAAAATAGATAATATTATAGAAAACGAACATATAATTATTAATGTAGGTGATGATAGCAGTGACGACAGTGAAAATAGTAGTATGGACGAATCTGATTAATTATGGCCTTTTGTGGCACCTTTTTTGGTATCTTTTGTATTCATATGTTTCTTGTGTGCATATAAAGTATGTATATTCATTTTCATTCAAATATTCAGTTCGTTCAAATAAATTAAATAAACATATACATTTTTGTTTTATTAAACCTATTTAATCAGGTACAAAAACAAAACTTAATTGTTTTTTGTTCGAGAATAAATTGACATTCCACATCACTATTGTAATGTGTCAAACCGGCCATCATAGCGTGCTGCTAGTTTAGAAGATAAAAATCACCTACTTTGTCCACACTGCAACTAACTACTGGTAAGTAATATAGGTACAAAGTTACTCTGTGCTTTATCTACTGTGCGAACACACTGAATGTCAGACACATCTCTCTCTCTCTCCAATCGTTCCTTGATATCTGAAGATCGTGGTCCTGGTGTTGTTGCAATCTCGTGTGAATTAACTGCTTCCATCTGCTTCCATCGGAGGCCAGTCTTGAAACTGTGTGAGCACTTGAGTCCCTTAGCTGGTCTGTCCATCTGGTTGGTGAGCGGCCTCTCGATATTTTGCCTTCGGTGTTGCCCGTCACAATAAGTTTTTCCAGACTATCATCCCCACGTCGCATGATGTGCCCGAAATAGGAGAGCAGGCGTTGGTAACTTAGAGAGGAGAGTCGCGTTTTGGAACGTAGTTCCTTATCGCGCGGTGCGGAAGGGGGCTAGACGGAAAAAATTAAGACAAAATTGAACACACTCGACACTAATCGACACTGTTTTGAAACCGACACTTTTTTGAATGTGAATTTGGCATTGATGTGTTCGGTATTTTCGCGGTACAATATTGGGTCTCCGTAGCCTTGTGGCAGTCGCTTAACAGTTAAAAGTCGTTGGTTCGAATCCCAGCTCGACAGACTGAATTTTCTATTTTCAGTTCGAACCATCGACTTTGAACTGTTAGGCGACTCATGCCGGAGCCACTAGGCTACGGAGACTTCAATGATGTACCGCGAAAATACCGAACACAATGTAATCGAAAAAAACTACGTTCCATCCGGATGTCCCTTGACAGTGAGATGAGGCGTATATACTGTAACAGGTTTCAAAACTAGGTTTCACCCAAGACGTATGAGTACAGAGTCTCTCGTCTGCGAACGAAAGCGTTTCGAGTATTTAGAAGTATGTACCTACTACGTGTATGGAAGTCCTGAGGTGCTTGCGAAAACCAAATGAAAATCAACCTTATTCCTGAAATGACTTAAGGCAGGGTTTAAAATCCTCTGCGTACGAAAGCGTTTCGAGTATTTAGAAGTATGTACTTACTAGAAAGTCGTGAGGTGCTTGCAAAAACCAAATGAAAATCAACCTTATTGCTGAACTATTAAGACAGTTTTTAAATCCACTGAACAGTGAACTCTTAATACTCTGTCCCGAACGCGTACCTTGCAATACGCGTTCGAGGAACTCTTTTGACAATTGACAATAGAGTATAGACCTTATTGCTGAGAAATTACGACAGTTTTAATAATTATGATGCATATAGATAAAACGGGATAGATAGCTAAATTTTTTCTCACTCATTCCAAAGTTTTGCGAATAGGTACGCTGTACGTATTTTCAAATTTAAATTATTTGTCGGTTTTGCGAACGCGGTGCACAATGTTTTTACTTTTTATGTAATAAGTAAGTAATTTAAACTGTTGTGTGTTCAATTAGACTTAATAAAGATTAACTTTGGGATATTATGAACGGTGGTGGTGTTTATTAAACCATTTGATGTAGTAATAATTCGAGAACTTAAGTTTAGTTGTAATAGAATAACTTTGTATGAATGGTGGTGGTGTTATATAAACAGTTAACAGTTTGACACTGTAAATATTAGTGTTTATTTGTTTTAGGTATATTTTTTATTTTAAAATAAACTTAACTTTTTCTTATGGTGGTGGTTTCTTCGTGTTGTAAATATTAAATAGGTATAGTAGAAGTAAACAAACTAAGCCCGTGTGAATATTGACATTTTAACTTTTTCTTATGGTGGTGGTTTCTTTGTGTTGTAAATAGGTATAGTAGAAGTAAACAAACTAAGCCCGTGTGAATATTGACATTTTAACTTTTTCTTATGGTGGTGGTTTCTTTGTGTTGTAAATAGGTAGGTATAGTAGAAGTAAACAAACTAAGCTCGTGTGAATATTGACATTTACTGTTAAACAATTTTTTTATTATGGCGCCAAAAAGAAGTGTGGTTTGGGACCATTATGATGATAAGGGCAATGATAAAGCCCAGTGCAAGTATTGCAAAATAGATATCTCATACAAATCTTCGGTGTCCAACTTAACAAAACACTTAAATAGGAAACACGGTACTATACAGTTAGTACCCAGGCAAGGCACTTCAGCCACTGTTGGGGTTGCGGTGGCAGCAATTGCGCAGACTGAAGCTTCTGCTGCTGGTGCAATAACGCAGCAACAAATTAATCTTCCCACCACATCTACCCAAAACCAAACATTAGCACCTACATTATTTAAGAATACTATGTCATCCTATTTACGTAGAGACTGTTCTAAAATAAAAAAAGATATCGATCGACACATTTTGAATCTTTTCATATATGATTTGCAACCATTTTCCATAGTGGAAGATAGAGGATTCCGAGATCTTATAACGTTTGCTTTTCCAAACTATACAATACCGACCAGAAAATTTTTTGCAAATAATATGCTGCCTGCACTCTATGAAATTACCAAGGCTGAAGTCCAGGAATTGCTCAGAACGGAAATGGTTTCCATATGCTTATCAACAGATATGTGGACGTCGAGAAATGGTGACTGGTTTTTGGGTCTTACAGGACATTTTATTGACAAAAATATGAATTTGCGGTCTGTTTTGTTAGAATGCTGCGCATTGAGCGGATCTTCACACACAGCTACAGCATTAGCTGAAGAATTATTAAGAATTGTTCGGGAGTGGAAAATAGAAGATAAAATACTTCTTGCTGTATCTGACAATGGTTCTAATATTAAGTGTGCCATAGAAAAATGCTTGGGCTGGAAACATTTCAATTGCTATGCACATTGCTTGAATTTGGTGGTATGCAAGGCTTTAGAAAATAACACTGTAATTTCAAATATAATACAAAAGGCCAAGGCCATTGTGTCTCATTTTAAAAAAAGTACAGTTGCGTGGGAGAAGTTAAAACGTTACCTAGAACAAGCAGGTAAACAAATAATGAGGCCCCTTCAAGAAGTTCCTACCAGATGGAACTCAACATTTTACATGTTAGAGCGTTTATTACTCCTCAAAGAGGAAATTAACAGTGCTATTTCCAATTCGAATACAGATATTCCGGTCTTGTCGGCGAACGATTGGCACATTATCGAAAAACTTGTTCGTGTTTTGAAGCCCTGTGAGGAGGTGACCAAAGAAATTAGCGGCGATAGATACGTGACTGGTAGTACAGTCATACCAATAACGATAGCACTTAAATCAGCCTTAGTAGCGTTTGTTTTAGATGGTTCTGAACCTTTACCAGATGAAGTAGAAATGGTCAGACAAGATATTTTTAGCGGACTTCAATCACGATTTTCTTCACTAGAAAACAGCCGCACCTTTACGACCTGCATGTTTCTAGATCCACGGTATAAACTTTATTTTGAAAATGAAAATACCGCAGATTCAACAAAAAAATATATTATTGGATTGGTTACTTCAATAATTTCTGAAGAAAATGAAGAAATGCTGACCTCAGAAACTCTGACTAGCCACCAACCAGAATCTGAGAATTCTATTTGGACCCATTATTATAAAAAAATGCAGAATATCAGGCCCAGCGGTACCTCATATTCTAGAGCCGTGGTTGAAGTTCAGCGTTACATCGATGATACAGTTATCCCAAAGACTCATTCGCCATTAGAATGGTGGAAGGCAAATAAAAATTCTTACCCACATTTGGTAATACTTGCTCGCAAGAAATTAAATGCTCTGGCAACAAGTGTGCCATGTGAAAGATTGTTTTCCGTAGCTGGCAACATTTTATGCGACCGACGAACACGTCTTGGTGTTAGGAAAGTTCAACAGTTGCTTTTTTTACAGCAAAACTTAAAAAAGTAAATTCTTAATTTCTTTTAACTGTACGTGGCATTGCAACTGGCAACGCATGCTGGCTACAGGTAGTTGTAAATAAAAATGTGTAAATAATGAAGAGATTTTAATTCATTGGAAAAAACTAAACAATAGGGTATTTTACTCTTTTTTTCTAAGGCGATAATATACTAAGTACTAGAAAATTTATCTTATTTTATATTTTTAGATTATTTTTCACGAGGAGTAAAATACCCTATTTATCCTACTAATATTGTAAATGTGAATGTTTAGATGTTTGTTACTCTTTAACGACACCACGATTTACTGAAAGGAATTGAGGTATTATAGCTGATAACTTTAATTAAGGATGATCATACGGGTCTGCCCGCGAAATTCAAATTTAATTTGGTTTTTTTTAAAACACGTTATTGCACAAAAAAAGTGCAAAAGGCGGACTTAATGCTAAAGCATTTTCTACCAGTCAACCTTGAGATGTGAGGCAACACTTGTAGATGGGCAAAAGAGTATAATATATAATAATATAATTTTTCGCAAATTGGTAAACAAATAGGTTCGACAAACTAGGCTAATGGCATTCTAATTGCGCCACTAGAATTATCATCTTCACAGGTTTACATAAAAATCTTTACTTGAATGTGACCAGTTTAAGAAATTAATCAAAATACTGACTAATTTGTGAGTAACTCACGTCCAACTCGGTATTTTGATTAATTTCTTAAACTGGACACTTTCAAGTAAAGATTTTTATGTAAACCTGTGATGATAATTCTACTGGCGCAATTAGAATGCCGTAAGCCTACTTTGTCGTATTAGTTTACAAAATGGGAAAACCCAAATTATATTTGAATTTCGCGGGCAGACTCGTATAATCCACCTTCACATATTTTTATCCCGGAAAATTAAGGAGTTCCCGCGGTAGCCTTAAAAAAACCTCGTTCCACGCAGACGGAGTCGCGGGCATCAGTTAGTATTGAATAAAATAAGCTGTCAATCCAAAGTCTAAATATTTTATGAAAGCAAGTTTTCAATTTATTTATATTTTGTTTACATACTCTTTGTTACTAGATGTGACTACGACTCGCTTGCATGCCATGTAAGGTTTAAATAGAAATAGGAAAGTAGTCGTAATTCCTAGTTCCACGGTTTATTATGTTCACTGTCTACGCATGGTCTACGGCCTACGCTATAAGTTCTTAGTTCGGTGACACAGACGCATACTTCTAAATACTCGTGGAGCTAGTCTTTGGAACCAGTATATACATATACTCGTACTCGTAAGACTCAGTACGTGTTATATAGAGTACGACTCATCTCTTGAGTTGACACCTCTCAAGTTTTTCTTTTAAATATTATGGATCGGATTTCGGAATCCCCGTGATCCCCGGAAGTCAACTTCAAAAATTTTGAAAAAAACTGATGATTGAGGAGGCAGTATTATCATTCCTATATCGTCTTATACTCTTTTAGGCGGTGGCGTATAGCGCGGCTTAATGTCGCTCAGCGCCATCTAGTTGGTAACTATGATACTTCAGCGTTTATGAATACTATTGGCGAGTTTTCTCATTTCGAACTTATCTCGAATTTACATCAAATTCGCAGTCTAGGCGGGTTGCAGTTTTTAAACTTTTATGCTTGTTTTCTTTTATTCTTATTCAAGTGATAAAAGGCGCTTACAACTTGTGACAATCCTAAGATCAAACACGTTGGTTGCACGACGTTTTTTTTTCTCTTTAGGGTTCCGTACCCAAAGGGTGCCAACGGGACCCTATTACTAAGCCTCCGCTGTCCGTCTGTCAGCGGGCTGTATCTCGTAAACCGTAATAGGTAGACAGTTGAAATTTTCACAGTGTGTATTTCTATTGCTGCTATGACAACAAATAATAAAAATAAAATAAAATTATACTGCTACTATGATGATGATGGAGACAGCTATGCTCGGAGTGTCCCTGCGGGATCGAATCAGAAATGAGGAAATCCGTAGGTGAACCAAAGTCACCGACATAGCTCAGCGAGTCGTGAAACTGAAGTGGTAATGGGCGGGGCACATAGTTCGGAGAGCTGATGGTCGTTGGGGTCCCAAGATGCTGGAGTGGCGACCCTGCACCGGGAAGCGCAGTGTTGGCAGACCCACCACTAGGCGGACCGACGACATCAAACGAGTCACAGGGAGCCGCTGGATTCAGGCGCTGCAAGACCGAGGCCTGTGGAAGTCCATGCAAGAGACCCTTGTTCAGCAGTGGACGTTTATCGGTTGACAAAGAAGAAGATTTAGGCCCGCCCGACTTCAACATAAGTGTACAAACTACAAACTGAAATTATTTTATACTTTTCAGTGGCGTTTGAAGTCGGCTTTTTTTTAAGTATTTTATATATTACTAGCTGACCCGGCGAACTTGGTACCGCCGACTTAAACATCTATATAAATAAAACAAATAAACTTCAACTACAACTACTACTACAAACATACTTTCGCATTTATTAGTAGGTACGATATTTTCTGAAAGCTAACGTTATCTAGATGGATCTTAGCTATACCTAATTTATGATTATATATATATTTGTTTTATATGTAGTGATGAAGATACTTTTATCGGACTTCTCGCTTACTCTTACAGGCCTTATGGAACACCCGTTTTTTTTGTCGGGGGTTTAAAAAAGGATTTGTCTATAGTCGATAACAGGCAATGAAGATCGAGGGAAATAATACAAGATAGTGCTTAGGATGTGTTTTTTATTTCTGATTTTAAAAACTAGTATATCATATTATACTATATTGTAATAAGCTATAAAACTTAAATTAATATTAAAACGATAATAAATCGTAAAATTAAGCCTAATTTTACGATTTATTATCGTATTTTATTTATTTTCCCGCCACTACCGCGTCGCCCAGCGAGCCGGCTGCCTGCGTCCGAGCGGCGTCCCTTTGTCGATGACGGCTCGTGCAGCATCCTCACATTGCTGTGGTCCTAATGTTGTCGTCACTTGTAATGGCTCAAGCATAAGTATAACAATTACGATAATGTTATAATTAGGTTTAAGTTTTAAAGAATTTATTCTCTAAGAACAAAACATGCTCACTTACAGAGAAATTAAAACTTAAATTAAAACATATTATATACATTAAAACAAAAATTTGGTTAATTATTCATGTAGATTTTAGGCTTATTTCTTGGTTTAATGACATAATTATAACATATTATACGAGTAGATACGTACCACGACGAATGAGCGCCTGAGTGTGTTGACCAGACCACCCACCGGTCAACACACTCAGTCGCAACTCTCGAGAGATGTGGATTCGATCCGCACCGGCCGCGCAATATTTGATATGAATTTAAATTTTGACTCGGGCAAGTAGTAAAGACTGACAGATGCGGCTTTAGCGATTACGTGTCGATTTTGAAAAAAATGGGCTTTTGTAAATCCTCATGTCCATATTTCTATACATTTGTCATCCTATAACTTACAAGAGAAAGTTACCTGATTTCACTGTGGGTTCTTATGTGTTTCATCAGGTCATTTCTTAGTACACATTGATAAACTCATAACTGAATACTGTTCACCAGTGTGCGTTCTCATGTGCCCCACAAGAACGCAACTTTCAGCACATTTATAATCGCAGTGAGTGTAAGTAGGCCTTTTTGATGCACATTTAGGTACACTTGCATAATTATTAACATGAAAGGAACCTTCACCGGTGTGTTTTCATGTGAGCTGTTAAATTACTTTTAAATGCAGTTTTATGCTCACATAACTTACACGAATAAGGCTTTTCACCAGTGTGATTCCACATGTGTGGTATTAAATTACTTTTACGAGCAGTTTTATACTCGCATAACTTACACGAATAAGGCTTTTCACCAGTGTGTTTCCTCTTGTGAAGTACAAAATCACCTTTACGAGCAGCTTTATACTCACATAAATTACACGAATAAGGCTTTTCACCAGTGTGCCGCCTCATGTGACGTACAAAATCACCTTTATAAGCAGCTTTATACTCGCATAATTTACACGAATAAGGCTTTTCACCAGTGTGCCGCCTCATGTGAACTATTAAATGACCACTTTCTGCAGTTTTATACTCGCATACTTCACAGGAATAAGGCTTTTCACCAGTGTGAGTCCTCGTGTGTCTTGTAAAAGAACTCTTGTCTTTGCATTTGAACCCACAAATCTCGCAAGTAAATCTATTTACTGTCTCGTGCCTCTGTATGTGTTTTACTAACAGACATTTTCGTTTGAACATTGCCCGGCAAAAGTCACAAATATACATTTTATCCTCAGTAATGTCATTGTTTAAACAACCAGTTTTTCTTTTAAAACTTATTGGTATGTGAACTTGTTCTTCAGCAGTGGCTGGTTCAATGTATTTCCTGGCGTGACTTTCATTCTGACTTTCTATCTCATAACTCTTATTTTTAAATTTAATATTACTATCACAAGAAATAACTACTTTTCGTGTTTTCGTCAAAGATGCATCTTGTTTTGGCACAACTTTTCTACCGAATACATCGTATAGTGTCACTATACAATTCGTGTATCTGTCGATGTTATCGTTTGTTCTACTGTCGCTATCGGCACATCGGTAGTCTAAGTCGCCGCTGACTGTTGTGGTCGCTTGTTCACTGCTCGGGCCTGCATCGGCTGCTTCAGTTGAGCGCTCTTCGCCGTCATTGCTGATCGCGACACTCGCGGACAAAGGGGCCGCTGAAACAATATACATATTTCTTTTTACACGACTCCTCACAAAAAGCAGTGTAATGTTTTCAGCCTTCATATAATATGTACCTATGTGAGGTTATTCCACCAAAATTTCTAAATGCCTGAACAGATTCGATTTCTAAATGCCTGAATTTTTTGAAATATAATTCAATAAGATGGCTGTACGGCACCCTTTAATATATATATATAGCTGCTGGGGCAAAAATTCATTCGGAGGGAAAATATGGAGAGAGCTGATGATTGAGGATGTCGGAGACGGGTGAGGGGCACGGCCAGGGTATTGAAGATAGGTGGGGGGTGCTCGAACAAATGTCACTCGAAACCTCATCCAATTGCCAGTGAGTTGAAAAAAATTCCAAAATGGCGGATTCAAGATGGCGGCCATACAAATTTCGTCGGTGTCTATCTCGAAGTGTATAAAATATGGAAGAGTGGTTTCTTGGCAAAAGATGATCAGGACCTGAAGTTCTATTTGACGAATAGAAAAAAAATCAAGATGGCGGATTTTTTTTTTTCTCCATACAAAATATATGCCGAATATTGAATAGACTAGAAGCTGAGAACTATGCAAGACTTTGATACGGTTCCTTTTCAAAATTTGTTTTTATAAAAGATTTCTCATTCTGACAAATGATGTGATATGATGATCGAGGGTTTGGAAGGTGGGTGAGGAGCACGGGCAGGGATATATAGATAGATATATTGAAGATAGGTGGGAGGTGCTCAAGCAAAAAATACTCGAGACCTCATCCAATTGACAATGAGCTGAAAAAAAATTCAAAATGGCGGATTCAAGATGGCGGCCATACCAATTTCATAGGCATCTATCTCGGAGAGTAGGTATAAAAGATGAAAGAGTGGTTATTTGATAGAAAATGATCAGGACCTGAAAGTCCACTTGACGATAGAAAAACCACGGTCCGCTTGCGGGCCGCGCACCCACGCGCCGTACTAGTTTTAATTATGAGGGCAGTCGTGTTTTTTACTTTTTTTTAAACACGGCTTGTTACAAGGCAGTAACCACAGAAATGTTAACAAGGCAGTAGAAATTCTGTGTACGCGTGACCTTGTCGCCTCGCAGAGTCTCCAGACTCTGGGAGTCTCAGCGCGATAAATACTAGGTCACTACGAAAGTTTTGAGATTCTTGAATTACATACGCTGTACATAAATAATATTGTTAACACGTAGAGCATTAATTACTCTTTAGTAACATATTACAGTGGACAAAAACAAGTTATCCAACCTCAGTTATTTTTAATAATAATAATGTCCTCCCGACCGAATCCGATCACGGCGGCCAACCTCCTTAGAGATCAGCCATCTGCGCGGGAGATATTATAGTGCACAAGTGTGTGCGCAAACACAGGTGCACTCTCTATTTCCTTACTCTCATAGTCCGATGGGACGGAAATCCGACACGACCGGAGAGAGATCAGGCGCAGGACCGACGGCTTTACGTGCTCGCCGAGGCACGGGGGCGACACACCGCCAACTTCCTAACTCCGGGCTAGTACTGAGAATTTCTTTGGCAGAAAAACCCAATACATTTTTTTTAACGGCCCGACCCGGGAATCGAACCCGGGACCTCGTCATCTGTAGTCGAACAAGCTAACCACTAGACCAACGAGGCAGTTATCAGTTATTTTTAATTAGTTTTAGGAACCAATAAGATGGCATAGTTTGCTCGTCGTGATTTTCGTGCATTTTCTGTAATCTGTAATCTGTTTTTCTGAAATCTGTATTCCATGAGACAAATGAGATGGTACAAACAATTCGAAAGAGGAAAATTTGCCTTATCTGATGATCCTCGTCCTGGACGGCCACTTGAAGCTGTTACTCAAGAAAATATCGGCGGTTTTAAACCTACTAGAAACAGACAGGCGAGTTACGTATAAACAAATTGAGGAGACTCTGAACATTGGTGTACTTGCAGTTCACTGCATTTTACACAGTAAAAAACATTGTGCACAGTAAAAAAGTTTGCGCGCACTGGGTGCCCCAAAATTTAACTGACGCTCGAGGGAGTGTCGTGTTAAATGGTGTATGAAAATGCTGAAAATGTTCCATAGTGCCAAATCACCAAAAATTAATAGTAACAGGCGATGAATCCTGGTTATATCATTTTGATGTAAGATCTCAATCAAAGAATAAGTTATGGGTGTTTTAAGAAGAGGAAATTCCGACGACGACGGTCAAACAGTCAAGATCAGCTAAGAAGAAAATGATTGTATCTAGTTTTTTTGGAAAAAGAGGCATCATTAAAAGAATTTCATTAGATGATCAGAAGACCGTAAAGGCTAAATTATACACACAAGTTTGCTTGCCTCAGCTTGTCACAGAGTCACAAAACCTTTTTTTCGGGACAGGCTTGCGCTTGACTACAATCAATACTGGACAGCACTGACCTTCGTTCGAATTCGCGCCTAAGCACTTGGCTTGGCTACTTTCTGTCTGCCCGTCTTAACATGTGTTGAATTATAATTAGATATAATTAGGTATGCTGTGGAACTTCTCCTCATTGTGGAAACACTATGTATGCAATAGCATAATATCTATTATATTGTAAACTTTTTTTGAAAAGAGCAACTGCCGAGTTTTTTTCCGAACCAGTGGTACTCATCGACGATTCAAAAGCACTTGTAAAAAAGTTTATTTGAATGAAAAACATTTCTATTCTATTCTATTCAATTTATAATTCAATTTTTACAATTCAATTATTTTCGAATAAAGTAGGCACTTTATTGTTTTATCGATTTCTAGATAGTGCTCGCAACTTCATGAATTGAACGGGAACGTTTCGTTTTGTCAGAAATCAGGACACAACGCCTACCTATGTCCCTCTCGCGGTCCTCAAGTATACCCATGCAAATCCATCACAGTTTTGCCATATCGATATTAATAACTATATATGTATGGATCAGCCCAGATAGCAACTGAGTTTGCCGCAAATTTGATATTTGTTTGATTATAAATCACGTCAAATATGAAAAGATAAGTTTGTGACGATGTTGCTGCAAATTTATTAAATTAGGGACGTTAACTCAACTTTGTGGTAATGTTGCAGCAATCTTGCATTTAGCGCTGTTTCAAAGATAAAATATCAAGTGTGTTTTAAAGTTGGTACAAACTTGCTTTTCGGCTGGTCTGTGGCGTCAGTTGTCATTATATATAATGTACTCTGTGGACTGTGGCGTCAGTCACCATCGGCCATATTGCTTTCGACAATTTATTTGCCGGTCCGTGTTTTTAATTGTTTATACATAAGTCTAGAGAATCTAGCCCAATTTCAACAAAATTATGTGGTAATAGTTTGTTTTGCATGCAAGTTATTTTTACGTAGGTACCTAAGTGTTTTGTTTTGTTTATCGGAAAATCAAGCAATGGCTCATTCAAAACTGTTTCTATGAGATAAGTAGATGAGTTATTTCAAAAGTAGCCAGCAATGGCTCATTCAAAACTGTTTCTATGAGATAAGTAGATGAGTTATTTCAAAAGTAGCCGTCTTTGAGTATCTAACAGCCGTACCTACTTATCGGCCTCAATCGTACGCCAGTCCGATTCAGTCCGTGATCAGTTGCGGAACTTGAGGAACATATTAAATGACTATAACACTAGTTATTATTATAATTATTAAAAGACTTGCCCTTACTACTGACGATCTATCAACTCACAGCCTAAGCCCTAACCATAGGAGTTGGACACTTGTATTTTTGACAGTAGGTTCCTTTTATAACGCGGTAGCAACTCTAAGGATATTTTTGTATTGGATGAATGTTTGTATGAAAGTCCGTCATTTTAAAGTTTGTCAAAGTTATATCCCCGAAACTTGAATTTTGGCTTTCGATTAAAAACTAAGAAATACGTGTTTCATCGTTTTTGAAAATTCCTCCCCAAGACCTAACTCCACCCACGCAGACGAAGTTGCGAGGGCAGAGCTAGAATTATTATAATGATTACATTTCATTCTTTAAGGTACACACCTTATGTGAAAGGGCATGATCAATTCGACTAAGCATAATTTAATATTTTAATTAGAATATTAAATAACTTTATAAACTTTATAAATAATTAAATACCTTTTTGAAGTTGTTTCGGTTGTTGTTAGCTGTACCTAGTTTTATTTTTTTAACATGTAAAACTATTTTACTAACTTTTTAACTAGGATCTTGTTATACGCATTACGCATGCAGTGTTTGCTTTAAAACGATTTTGAATACTTTGCGCATGAGAATTACTTTTGAGTAACATAAGTCTTACATTGTAAAAGTCACTAGCAAACATAATACTTAAATAAAATAAATTCTAATTGTTAACCTTTCCGTAGCATTATCCGGGACATGGTAGTGTTCCCGCCATAACTCGCCAAGCGAAGCGCAAGGGCACTACCTACCTTTTCTCGAAGCGCTTTGTCGTTTTTTAGGGTTCCATACCAAAATGGTAAAAATGGAACCCTTATGGTGAGACTTTCTCCGTCCGTCTGTCACAGTCGATTATTTCAGTAACTATTAAAGCTATCGACATGAAATTTGGCATAGTTGTGTATAATAGTGGCCCAACATCATTGGAATAAAGAAATATCGAAAATTATTTTTAGTTTTATTAAAAAAAGGGGGAAAATCGGGGGTTTGAAATTTCAAAGTAAAATAACTATATCGAGTGGGGTATCATATGAAAGGCCTTTACTTGTGCATTCTAAAACAGTTTTTTTATTTATTTCTATATATAATAGTTTTTGATTAATCGGCCAAAATGTCGAAAAAAATACCGTCCCCCCCCCTTATCTCCGAAGTTTACCATTCAAAAAATCTGAAATAATTATGGTCAATAGAGGTTTATGTATATTTTACAGGAAAAATAAAATCAACGCGAAAATTATTTTAGTTTAATTAAAAAAGGGGGAAAATCAGGGGTTTGAAATTTCAAAGTAAGATAATTATACCGAGTGGGGTATCATATGAAAGGCCTTTACTTGTGCATTCTAAAACAGTTTTTTATTTATTTCTATATATAATAGTTTTTGAGTAATCGGCCAAAATGTCGAAAAAAATACCGTCCCCCCCCCCCCCCCTTTATATTAACAATAAACCTCTACAAACAAAGTTAACGATAAATAAGCAAATTAATATAATATTATCGTTTTACTTTTACTTTTGGAGTATGGAACACTCGGTGCGCGAGTCTGACTCGCACTTGACCGGCTTTTTTGAAATTGTGCCAGATAAACAAACTCGGGATATGATGTCAATAATGGACTTATTATTATTAAACATACTAAGTTTCAATTGTATTGCTCTTAAACTTAAAATTTTGTTAATACCTAAAAACCCCGATTTCGTCACGGACTCCCTCACTGATGAAAACTTTAGTATTAACTAGATGATGCCCGCGACTTCGTCCGCGTGGATTAATGTTTATAATTCCCGCGGTCCGGGAAAAAAGTAGCCTATATGTTAATCCTGGGTACGAGCTATCTCTATTCCAAATTTCAGCCAAATCGGTTTATTCGTTGTGGCGTGAAAGAGTAACAAACATCCGTCCATATATTCCTCCGTCCATCCTCACAAACTTTCACATTTATAATATTGGTAGGATTAACATTTTTATTTCTTACCAATGGATCGACAATATTTTTATATAAACAAATTAGTATGTCAACTAAGAAAAATAATGACATTATAAAACCAATCTCAAATATTACATGTTAGTGTCACACTGGTTAGTGAAATACTTTGTGGAATGAGACTAAAATGAGTTCGATGAATTACTTACCACATACAGGCCCTGACGGGGCTTTATGTATATGTAAATAATATGAATTAACATTTTGGATACATTTGAAATCATAAATAACTTGCAAGAGAAAGTTTTGATACCCGTGTGAGTTCTCATGTATTTTATCAGGTCATTTCTTAACACATTTATAACATATTTTTCTGTTTGAAAGCTAACGTTATCTAGGTAGGTAATGAAGATAGAGGGAGGCTAAGGAAATAATATAAAATAGTGCTTGAGATATTTTTTCTTTATTTCTACTTCTAAATACATACTATAATATATGCTATAAAGCTTAAATTAATATTATAATACGATATCAAATCGTAAAATTAGGATTATTTTATATTTTTATTCCCGCCACTACCGCGTCGCGCAGCGAGCCGGCTACAGAGATGTACAAAATAGTTTAAGAAATGTTTTATTAAAAGAATTTAAATACAAAATGCAAATAATTTTTTGATTTTCCTATTTCAAATGCAAAATACTAAAAAGTTTTGTTTTCTATTTTAAATGAAATGTAAAATAGGTATT
Organism: Oeneis ivallda; assembly: GCA_029955525.1. NCBI lineage: Eukaryota > Metazoa > Arthropoda > Insecta > Lepidoptera > Nymphalidae > Oeneis > Oeneis ivallda. The sequence continues at coordinate 13,767,424 of JARPMR010000026.1, read as the reverse complement.
TACAAAATACTTTCTTAAAATACAAATATCTAATATTAATATTATAATATTTGTTCAACTGTAGATGGCTCTGCTCTGTTGCAATTAATCTATACAAATAAATAAATTTGAAGTGTCTGTTTGTAATGTCAAAATAATCTTTCAATTTGTCAAAGAAATCTTTCTTTAATCCATTGAGAACTCCTACCCCCTACTCTTCAACCCTGATGCTGCGAGGAACTACACTCCTAAACAGTGGCAACTTGGGAAGAGTCGATATTATTTAGATAGATACCTTCAAAGTCGGGTAGACTTCATCATCGACTTCATCGGCGTAGGTTAAAGTTCTTAAAAATCCAGCGGGAACCCTATGCATGCTACGTCACTCTCCAAGTCCACAACTATACCCATTCAAAAATCACGTCGATCCGATGCTTCGTGATTGAAGGACAAACCAACAAACAAACGCACTTTCACAAACACTAACTTAACGTGAACAAAGTCGCGGGCGTCACTAAGTGTTGAATATACATAATCACTCTAATAAAAACAAATCTGTCTCGAAAAGTATTTCAAATATAACAAAAAATGCTCTTTTAAAAAAGGTATTTAAATGCAAAATACAAAACAGGTATTTTGTATTTCCATTTTAAATACAAGTTTTTTCAAATAAGTCGCATCTCTGGCCGGCTGCCTGCGTCCGAGCGGCGTCCCTTTGTCGATGACGGCTCGTGCAGCATCCTCACATTGCTGTGGTCCCAATGTTGTCGTCACTTGTAGTGGCTCAAGTATAAGTATAACAATTACGATAATGTTATAATTGGGTTAATTATTCATGTAGATTTTAGGCTTATTTTTTGGTTTAATGACATAGTTATGACATATACGAGTAGATACATACATAGAGTGCTGACCAGACCACCCGCCGGTCAACACACTCAGTCGCAACTCTCGAGAGATGTGGATTCGATCCGCACCGGCGCGGCCGCGCAATATTTGATATGAATTTAACTTTTGACTCGGGCAAGTAGTAAAGACTGACAGATGCGGCTTTAGCGATTACGTGTCGATGTCGCCGACGTGCGAGTAACATGTGACATGGCTCAGAATAAGACTCCTTGTCAGATTGGTTTGTTATGTGTCAACAAATTACGACAGCGACTTTGATGCCGCGCCCATGAACAATGTTAGCGGCCCAATCATACAGCCTCACGGGAAGCCCCTAGGATGGCAACTTCGAAAGTAGAGCCCTATGCCAAACCCGATCGAAGGCTTTAGCGATGTCGAAGCTGACCGCTAGAGCTTCCCCCTTTCTGTCAATAGCATTCGCAAAACGATGCGTGAGGTATACAAGGAGATCACAAGCAGATCGGCCGTTAGGAAAGCCGTATTGACGATCGCTGATGAGTTGGTGCTCCTCAAGGTAACTCAGCAGTTGGGTGTTAATAATTTGCTCCATAACTTTGGACAGTAGAGAGGTTATCGCGATAGGCCTATAATTTGAGGGATCCGAATGATTGGCTTTCTCCGGAACCGAGTGGACCAGAGCAGTCTTCCACGAAGACGGAACAGTGCTGGAAGAGTAAGATTGTTGAAACAGACGCGTTAAGACCGGTGTTAACTCCGAGGCACACTTTTTCAATACAACCGCAGGAAGTGGTGGTGTGCGGGCTCGGACCTATCAGGATAATAGTTAAACTCGACTGTCCGCAGCGAACGTCGCGTTGCTTTTATTCGAGTTTCTACTGCCAAGTGGCGTCTACGATACACATATCGACATATGTGACTTATATGTGTCACCGTAGACTAACACTACTCATAACATAGCGGCAGATCATATACACATGCTTTGTTAAGCGATTGAGACGTAGGCTTTGACGCGTCTTCGTGGTGAGCTAACTATATATACCTTCAATTTAACATTATAAATACAAAAGTGTGTTTGTTGTCCAATCACGCTGCAGCGGAGCAACGGATGTGTTTAGTTGAGGAGCTGGAGAGTGATTTAGGCTGAACACCGAACTCCACGCAGACGAAGTCGCAGTCACGAGCTAGTAACTAACAAGTCACTCACCTGAAGTGTGCGCGACGCCTGCCGGAGCGCGGCCGTCGTGCAGACCGGCGGGGTCGGGCCTGTGGAGCGTGGAGCGGACAGAATAGTTATAATATTTATTTGCAGACAATAAAAACCCAAAAGGTACAAATATTACAAAAAATAAATACAAGAAATTCACAAAAGCCAAACTAAACAATAATAATAAATAGATTAAAAATAAAGATGACCCCAAACTGGAGCTCGCAATAATTATTTGCGGTTATTGTCGCAACGTACGGCAAGCCAATACTCAGAATTGGATTATCAGGGCACTCGGATAGCCTAGTCAACAGGTAGGAAAAAGTGGGGCTTGGTGGAAAAAGGTCGGAAGTTAATGAAACTTTAGGATGTTGTTCAGGGATGGTTAATCCTCAAGTTTTGGACCACCAGGACCCTGTGCTGAAGGAGGAAGGGGGGGAAAACTGCAAAATTTTCGACCTTCCCAGGTTTTTCCTCAACAACTCTTTTTCCTTACGTCCTACGCCAAACGCATTTCTATACTTTTTTGTAGAGCGTTAAATTTTCTATAATTTATTGATGATTATTATTATGATGATATTGATTATAATATATGATTATTCAAACATGTTTGTATGTGAAAAAGTTACCGAAATATGGCTCTTTGAAAAAATAGTCCAGTCGACAGGTAGGAAAAAGTGGGGATAGGTGGAAAAAGGTCGGAAGTCAATGAAACTTTGGGACATTGTTCAGGGATCGTCAATTAACATTTTCTCATGTTTTAGACCTGCAAGCTTTGGGCGGAAAGCTGCAAAATTTTCGACCTTCCTCCGGTTTTTCCTCAATAACTTTTTCCCTTACGCCCTACGGCAAAAGCATTTCTATACTTTTTTGTAGAAAGCTAAATTTGCCGTAGGAGGCACGGAGGTAGGAGCAGCGACGACTCGTTGGCGACGAGCACACTGTGACGAGCTGGCCTCATTCGTGAGATGTCACAGTTTAGCAAACATGGGTGATAAACAAGGAGGAGTAACACACAGGTATACTGACTTGATCTCCGCGAGTGAGGGAAGCGAGGGGCCGGCGCCGACGGCGACGCGGCGCTCGCACGCTGCAGTCGTCCCGCTCGCACCAGCAGCCGACCCGCTCTGACGAACACAAAAAGAACTCGTATCATTTCTGTCCTTTGAGAGCTCCGCTGCTGCTGCTGTTGGGTTGCCCCGATTCTTGCTTTTAGACCCTATAGCCCTCGACAGCCATATCGACAGATGGTTAGTGACGATGCAGTCTAAGATGACAGCTGGCTGACTTGGAAAGGGAGTATGGCAGTATTAATTAAAGCTCGTGAATTGCAAGATCTATAATTAGATGTACACAAGCTTTGTTTTGATCTGACTTCAGCAATCTATACTTCTTTGACTAATCACTGTCGAGGGTGACTTCTCCAACAAGTGGATGAAAGTGTTTAACTGACGAAACTAACTCACCTGGGCATGCATGCTCATATGTTCCATGTACGCAAGTTCTTGGTCAAATTCCTCGGAGCAAAGTGAACATTCAAAGTCAGCACTTTCAAACTTTAACAGATCTTGTATTTTTGCCACCTGATCTACAATTGCTGGTTTCTTCTGGAGAGCTCTGAGAAGAGCATCATCTAGTAGCTTCGCATCCAACATTATGCTATCATCAGAAATGTTTTCGTTGTGCAATAAAACAAAATCATTAATGACATTGTCAGTATTACTGTCATCTTCATTTATCTCATGATTGGCACTGTCAGCATTATCATCCTCTTCATATATCATGTCCATGTCTTCTTTAATCACCATCGACTCATCACTTTCTTCAGTTTTCACCACACCTGTGTCTATTGTTGTCTCTGATTCTGTCTGTTTGTCATCTGAGGTGTCTTCTTTTATATGTAAGTCACAGACGTCAGCTCCTAGTGTTGTGACCACCATAGGGCTCTTTAGTCTGTATTTTGTGCGATTTATCATTTTTATATGCCTCCTTGTTATCTGTTGAGTAATAGTTTTTGAGAAAATATTGAATTGAATGATGCCTGTGTAGGTCTATCGGTTGTAAAAGAAGAAAGATTGAATAATTGGATATACAGCATGTAAAGTATTTTCTTGAAAATACTGAATAAGCATAGAATCCTTGAGAATAGGTGTTGGAATATTCTATTCCTTTAGTTTCTGAGTAATGTTTAGGGACCACACCTACTCAACCCTGAAAATATGAGTATGCGGCGCGTGGACTGTGTAGCGATTCAGCTTATAGGCATGTTAAATCAAGTAGGTAACAGAATTGCAGAATCTTTTTTCATAACTGGAGGTAGAGTCTTAACTAGTCATAAGAACCCTTAATGAGCCACAAGTTGGTACACATGAAATAAATAATTTTCAATGTAGTCTTTGAATTGTGTGTGGAGATGGGCCCAGCTAGAAGAAGGAAGAAAAAAAAGATAAAAGACTCACCAACTCATGTTTCTCGACTAAGTCCATCATCAACGCACGGGCTCTCAAACTCTGGTCTCTGAATCGACTAAAGTTCATCAGTCTCTGAGCACATTGTACGCAAACTGTTGGCTTTAGGTTCCCTTGGTTGCACGGCTGAAACAACAAATTACATTAGTGGGGCTGTCCCCAAGTTGGTGATAAATGACATAGGTGGAGCTGTTCCCAAGCTGGTGATAAATGACATAGGTGGAGCTGTTCCCAAGCTGGTGATAAATGACATAGGTGGAGCTGTTCCCAAGCTGGTGATAAATGACATAGGTGGAGCTGTTCCCAAGCTGGTGATAAATGACATAGGTGGAGCTGTTCCCAAGCTGGTGATAAATGACATAGGTGGAGCTGTCCCCAAGCTGGTGATAAATGACATAGGTGGAGCTGTTCCCAAGCTGGTGGTAAACGATGAAGTCCTTTTTGTTATTCTTGTTACTAAAATCACATAAATAGTGACAATATATCTTCCAAATAAACATCAATTTGCCACATTTATGAAAAATCATCACTTGACCTCAAACTGCTTGACCAACTTAGCAGTTAGGTTTTCTTTCATCTTTATCTACTAATAGACATCAACTGCTGAACAAAGGTCCCATGCAAGGGCTTCCACAGGCTTCGGTCTTGTGCCGTCTTTATCCAACGCATACACTTCTCTTCTCGTTGAGGTTTCCCACTTCAGTACCTATAGACCCCAAACACTCAGTTCTTCAAACTACTTTCCTTTTACTTTACGTTCCCCGCCCATTTCCACTTCAGCTTCGCGACTCGCTGAGCTAGGACTGTTAGCTATACTACGTAGATATAGTTTAGGATATAATATATCGTGTATTTTTTAAATACAATACATTTAACAACCTATTATAATTTTCTCAATTAACAGTTTTATTATATTATAGATAGAAAATTTCATATATACAATACTATAAACCTAAATTTAATTCTAAAATTAAAACTAAAATAAAAACTAATTAAAATCTAAAACCCCATCCAAGCCACCGCAGTGTGGCATAGTACCCAAGATGCTGGCAGCATTACCTCTTTGGATGGCCAGGCTAATCCTTTGGCCAAGGTAGCTGCCAGCTCTTGGATCCCCGGTAGACTCGATCACCTTTTTTGATATCTCTAAAAAAAGTGCGCGAGCCTCCGGGCCCCACGGCCCCAGGGTCTCTACACCAAAAGGCGCAAATATGAAACCACTGTCAAGTTTCTCATATTTGCGCCTCTTAGCCTGTTCGGCGCTAGTAGCCGCTGCACCCGCCACAGAGGAGGTCGCATGGATGTGGGAAGCAGCTAGAGTATCTACACAGGTGGCATCCCACACAAGCGACCTCCCTGTCCTCCAAGGAACAAGCGTCATACCATCAGGTCTCTTGCCATCACCACGTGCCAAACCAATAGGTTCTAATACAGCTGGCACGTGAGCAGTAGCAAGAGACCTGCGGATGATGTCGTTGAGGGCATTGTGGCGGGAGAAACGACCAGCGCTCTTCGAACAGGAGAGCCCGTGATGACCGTAAGCGTCGACGTGGTCACCGCAGTGGCAACGGTGAGGCTGGGTTATTTTGGCGCCAAGCCTAAGACCAACTACCACTGCAAGAGTGGCGTGGTTTAAAAGAGTGCCCAGATTAGCAGAAGGGATAGCATGGAGCCAGTGTCCGGATTCTTTCGCAGAGACAGCGAGAAGACGAGCACGGTCTTTGGAATTTGCTTGCATTAACATTGCGTCAAAAGTTTTTTTACAAATAATGTCATCCCACTGTCTCTGGGAAGGAAGAGAAACCGGCAATTGATTTGGGCTAATCGCTGACCAACCATTTCTTGCCTCTGCCAAGTACGACACCTCAATTGATCCCAAAGACTGGGATATAATTTTTTCAAAGAGAGTGTGTGTACTATAAGCAGAGGAAAGAAAAGCTGGCAGAGAGACACTAGAAATTTTGCGGATTCCCAGACCTCCATACCTGATCGGAAGAGAAGCCTGGGCCCATACTTGATCATCTATCGGACAATTTAAGATTTCAGATAGAATATTTTGTATAAAATTATCCAAATTTTCCAATAAATTATTAAATTTCCAAAGAGGTGAACATCTAACGAAATAAGTAAATTTTGGAACAAATAAGCAGAATCGAATGATGGTCATTGCCATATGAGGATTAATATCTAACAGATGATGGGAAGTGTTTTTGAATTTAGAAATTAAGTCAGTAAAAAATTGAGGAACTGAGGCCTCTAAAACAGGTGCTCCTAAGAGGCGAAGTGACTCATCGTTTAAAATTTTAATACCTGGAGCTAAAATATTGATTTTATTTAATATGTGCAGTATGGATTCGGCCGAAAAAGAATTTGGAATATAAATTTCACATTTATCAAAATTAAGTTCCAAGCCAATAGTTTTAAATTTTGATATAATTATTTCTAAATCCTTCAAAACCGAACTCACTTCGCCGCCCAAGGTTCCATCATCCAAATACCAAACATTGAATTTGGAATTTAGAACCGAAATTATAGGGTGTATGGCTAAACTAAAAATAACTGGTCCAAGCGGATCCCCCTGCTGACAGCCGACAGCGGAGCTCAGAACATTCTTTTTGTGTACGAGCTTTGAAGGTTCCCGGTAGCACTGCGCCAAGTATGGGAAAAACTGTGGAAATTTATTTTTTACTTCTGAGAGGAGGACCCCCCGATCCACTGAATTGAAGGCATTCTTCACATCAATTTTAAGGAGTACCTCCTCCCGGGAGTTAAGGAGGAATGTGCGAGCAGCGTGAACAGCTGCTTCGCATCCCCCCTTTACCCCAAAGCCTAACTGAATTGGGACAAAATTAGAAGATATTAAAGGAAGAATTTTTTTACAGCAAATTTTGGAAACGACGCGCCGAATCGTTGAACCCACTGCTATGGGACGAATACCACCATCCTTTTTTTTTAGGGCACATAAATTTGCTCCATATAAGGTTTTAGTTATTTCATGGGGTACTCGTCCAGATAGCATCAGGTTCACCAGATCAGTGATCGATTTCAGAAGGGTACCACCTACGTCAACGTTTGCACCACAAACTAAGTCTTTAAAGTGCTGTGGTTACAAACCATCGAGCCCTGCAGCGGAACCACTTCTGAAAGACATCAGAGCTCCCAGCACGTCATTTGTAGTGGCCTGAAAAATAAAATCGCTATTTGTCGGTGGGTCTGGAAGAGGAATCAGGAGAAGGGGATGGGTGTTTAGAACGCAGTGCTTCCAGAGTCTCCGCTGTATCAGGGGCAATTGTGTCACTGGAGAATAAAAGTCGAGCCGCTCCCTTAAGGTCGCCGTCGCTTATTTTGTTTTCAATATTTTTTTTTTATCATAATTGTGTTTCAAATATGGATGAGATTGTGTATGTGTCGCATATATATTGTAACATTTATGTTCTGAAAAGAGCAACTGCTGAGTTTATTGCAGGCTCTTCTCAGTAGAATCAGCTTTGCGAACCGGTGGAAGATTCTTCACTTGTCATAAGAGCCACAATTTAACCTACATGAAATGAAATAAATAAATTTGAATTTACGTTGGTAACTTATAAATATGACGGCACACCTCTCGCCGAGCGTCAAATAAAGGCAATCACACACTATCTCAGAACAGAACATCATTCTCAACAATCACCTTCTCTCATTAATAACTACTCACAAAAGAGGCTACATTGTAATCTTTACGTAACATTGTATGGATCCCAATATTTCCATGTCTAACCAGACAAACCCGGCTAACTATTTTATCCTAGGTGCAGCCTCCACCATCCCCTGACAGTTACCCGTCTCCACCAAGAGAAGACCCTAAGCAAATCTCCTTTCTAACTCGCTCATGGCCCATCACTAGGCAAAGATACACTAACACGGTAACATCGTAACGAACTCACCAAATAACCAATTCAGTAGGTAACACTCACTCCACAAAGACTGATCAATCTTTCCGCAGCATAACCAATTACACAATCAATCACTCCAGATTCCAAAATGCACCGCTACCACGACAAAACGGCAAAACGGCAGCAACACCATGTCTAAAAGCCTACGACTATGTCCGCGAACCTAGCAACCACTATATAGCCAGAAACCCTCCAACAATAATCGCATAATCACTCTACACTATCAAAATCACTAAGCTTGATCTTGAAATCCTAAATCCCACAAATTAAACTACGGCCGTTCAGAGAATGCGTTCCTGACACGTCGCGATTGAACTGACGACGTAACTTTGTAATGGCGTTGCAGTTACGATAAAAATATTATTGCTGGTTGTTTACCGTTTTAACAATTGATGAGCATTAAAACAACATTATTATTTATATCAATAATCAATTAATGTTATAATTTTGTGCCAAACTGAGTGTCAAATAACTTGGTAAGCAATATTTTTCTAAATCTAAACTGCGCTATTACAAGGTTATGTCAACCGGATATTTTTGTTTTGTATGGCAAACTGACAGGTGTCAAAAACGTATTCTCTCGGTGGCCGTACTTTAAACTACGGCCGTTCAGAGAATGCGTTCCTGACACGTCGCGATTGAACTGACGACGTAACTTTGTAATGGTGTTGCAGTTACGATAAAAATATTATTGCTGGTTGTTTACCGTTTTAACAATTGATGAGCATTAAAACAACAATATTATATCAATAATCAATAATGTTATAATTTTGTGCCAAACTGAGTGGCAAATAACTTGGTAAGCAATATTTTTCTAAATCTAAACTGCGCTATTACAAGGTTATGTCAACCGGATATTTTTGTTTTGTTTGGCAAACTGACAGGTGTCAAAAACGTATTCTCTCGGTGGCCGTACTCTAATGACAAAACTGCAAACGTAACAGAATTCCGAATCATCGACCATGAACCCTAGAATATCTAACCATAGACCACATAGTTACACAGACACCGAGACTAGCATCCCTGACAAATTCCACCATAGACTACAAACATTAAGGAATGCAACACGATACAACCATCCACAGATCAATCGATAATACATGGAACTAGGAACTACGACTACGTCAACAGATTGCACCTCACAAATATCCTACAAATACGTTTTTGTAAAATTATTAAAAATTTGATAAAAAACAACTTACCGCATATCAATTACACAATCAATCACTCCAGATTCCAAAATGCACCGCTACCACGACAAAACGGCAGCAACACCATGTCTAAAAGCCTACGACTATGTCCGCGAACCTAGCAACCACTATATAGCCAGAAACCCTCCAACAATAATCGCATAATCACTCTACACTATCAAAATCACTAAGCTTGATCTTGAAATCCTAAATCCCACAAATTAAACTACGGCCGTTCAGAGAATGCGTTCCTGACACGTCGCGATTGAACTGACGACGTAACTTTGTAATGGCGTTGCAGTTACGATAAAAATATTATTGCTGGTTGTTTACCGTTTTAACAATTGATGAGCATTAAAACAACATTATTATATCAATAATCAATTAATGTTATAATTTTGTGCCAAACTGAGTGTCAAATAACTTGGTAAGCAATATTTTTCTAAATCTAAACTGCGCTATTACAAGGTTATGTCAACCGGATATTTTTGTTTTGTATGGCAAACTGACAGGTGTCAAAAACGTATTCTCTCGGTGGCCGTACTTTAAACTACGGCCGTTCAGAGAATGCGTTCCTGACACGTCGCGATTGAACTGACGACGTAACTTTGTAATGGTGTTGCAGTTACGATAAAAATATTATTGCTGGTTGTTTACCGTTTTAACAATTGATGAGCATTAAAACAAAATTATTATATCAATAATCAATAATGTTATAATTTTGTGCCAAACTGAGTGGCAAATAACTTGGTAAGCAATATTTTTCTAAATCTAAACTGCGCTATTACAAGGTTATGTCAACCGGATATTTTTGTTTTGTTTGGCAAACTGACAGGTGTCAAAAACGTATTCTCTCGGTGGCCGTACTTTAAACTACGGCCGTTCAGAGAATGCGTTCCTGACACGTCGCGATTGAACTGACGACGTAACTTTGTAATGGTGTTGCAGTTACGATAAAAATATTATTGCTGGTTGTTTACCGTTTTAACAATTGATGAGCATTAAAACAAAATTATTATATCAATAATCAATAATGTTATAATTTTGTGCCAAACTGAGTGGCAAATAACTTGGTAAGCAATATTTTTCTAAATCTAAACTGCGCTATTACAAGGTTATATCAACCGGATATTTTTGTTTTGTTTGGCAAACTGACAGGTGTCAAAAACGTATTCTCTCGGTGGCCGTACTCTAATGACAAAACTGCAAACGTAACAGAATTCCGAATCATCGACCATGAACCCTAGAATATCTAACCATAGACCACATAGTTACACAGACACCGAGACTAGCATCCCTGACAAATTCCACCATAGACTACAAACATTAAGGAATGCAACCTAAGATAAAGGATTCCATAGATTTGACATGGTAATAATAATACCAGCAACGAACGAGATAGAACACAAAGTGTTCGTAAGAGCGATAGAGACGGACATAGTGTTTTTTCTCTTTGTCTCCGTACATGCTTTTTTTGTCTGCCACGAATCGTATACGAGGCAGACAGTGAAGAGTGAATTTTTTGATGGTGTTAAAAATTGCATTTTGGACTAAAGTTAGTGCGTAAATTACAAATATTCTGTGTTATTACACGCCCTAAACTTTATATACAATGGTAAATTGTAGTGGCTGTAAGAGTCGCAGTGAACGAAAAATCGAAAACATAACCTTTCACACGTAAGTTTAAAATAACCCTTTTTAAGTGTAGTAAATAAGTATAGAACTATTTGATACGGTTAGTTATATTGAGTAGTGTTCTAATTTGCATTGAAATTATGTAAATTATTGGTAAAATAACATATCTTAAATGCATTTTATGTTGTATTAACCGACTAATAAAGTATGTCATCTAGAGTAATCGTGGGGCGACTGGGCGACTGACTATTATTACGTATTCTTAATTTAGCCAGGTTATAAGCATTTCAGGGTAACCATGTACAGAATAAACAAATTACCCATTTTTGTGGGAAAATATAGTTTTATAAAAATTTTCAGGTTTCCTAAAGATGAGAAAGTGCGTGACGTGTGGATAAAAGCTACTGGACGGCGATATTGGAAGCCTTCTGTAAATGCCCGTATTAAGCATTTTGAGAGTCGATCATTTCGTAGAACTCTGCACAAGGTGTTTTTAGATAAGTCGGCTCTTCCAAAATTATTTGTACATGTAAGTATATTATTGTTAAAAATCTAGTAATAGTTCAAAAGTTTAAATTTATTAAATGTTTAATATTTGTGTAAATTTTCATTTTATGGCTACTTCTCTGATTTCGTGCAAATTGGAAGAAAATGAGAGAATTTTTTAAATTGTTAAAATTGGTGATCTGAAATAAAATATAGGTAAAGTTTTCAAGTAATAACTGATGAAAATATCGCAATAATATCAAATTTTAAGCAAAGATATTATTCTAAACATAAAACCACGTATAAAACTTTACTTAATAATAAAATTAGTTTAATAATTTTCACAATTATTTTTCTTATGCATGTATTTAATAACTTTGTAACATAATATTAGGTATTTTTTAACATTATTATATCAAATTTGTCATTAATAAAGTAAATGAACGTGTGAAACGGTTGGAATAAGATTAGATGAAATGTATCAAATCAAACTTGCTATAGTCAAAACGAGCTCTAGACAAAAATATGGTATTTTTAACATAATAGAATCATCAAATCTAAAAATCAGTCAATTGTTTGTATTAACTATGTAGTATGTACATATAAACAACGTAATGAACAGTCTTTAGGAGAAACTTGATATTAATCTTGTTAAGGTAGATTCATCTGACTATTCAAAAGAACTTGTAAAAGTTTATTTGAATAAAAATATTTCTATTCTATTCTATTCTAATCAAGTTAATTTATATAAGAATGAGTGCTTGAATTGCTGCTATCATCAGTGAGGAGTTACGTCCGCTGTCTACGATAATAATATTTATTAACTCTTTAGCAAAAGCTATCATCCCTATTTCACTTAGAGTTTAATTTTTGCGACAAAGTTAGCCAAGTTTATAATTTATAATATTAGTAAGGATCATACTACTATGATCCTTACTAATATTATCCCTACGGATATCTTACATAATTCTACAATATTAATAAACATCTAAGTAAATAGACAGGGACAACAAAGTAATTTTACTTAATATTGTCAGTCATTAATATAAAACTCAAAATGCTTCAAAACAAGATTTTCATTCTTTAACAGTCACCTAATAAATATATTTATATGTATATTTAATAAAATTTTAATAAAACCTATGTTTAATAAAATAAATAAACAATATACACTAGAATATGACCAGACTACAATCAGGGTGTTTGAAGAATCCTTTATTTTCTTTGTAATCATCATAATTTCTTAACGTTTTTGTCAATTTCCTGTAGTTATTTGATTCATCTTCATTTGTTTTAGAGGCGACGCTATGAACCTTTCAAAATTATTTTAAAATTAGAATTTTAGAATTTAACTTAGCAATATATTATTGCTAAGGTAAATTATAAGAAAGCAGTATTTGTCCAGTGTAAACTAAAAATCATCAGAAAGTATTTTTACTTTTGTTGAATACCTGGTTTTCTTGGAAACTTCTATCATCTGGTTTATTTCAACTTGAGTATTTTCTAGTAAAGGTTTTGAATACGATCTAGTAGCATTATTTCTTCTTTTTTTTTCTTTTTTTTTTTTGTATTTTCACGGCATTTTTTTCTAGAGTGTTTGTTGTCTGACAGTCATGTCTTTATTAGTTTTGATTCTCTGCTCCTCCTTTAACCTTAATCTTTCTTTTTCTTTTCTCTTTTGCATATTTTTCTGGATCTTCTTTAGTTCTTAGTATTTTTGTCTTTTATGTAGTCTAGCCCGAACAACCTTTTCTTTGCGCGTTATCTTACTTTTACTTTCATCATGTTAGTAGGTACCTAAAATCGATATACTGGTTTTTTTTATATTCAAATGCCACGAAACATAACGATTTTGAATTGTTATTTATAGGCTGCTTGGTTTCTTAGTACAACAATGGCAGATCATTCAACTGTCTGGTAGTAATATAATGTAAGTTAGAGTACATTTAATGTTAAGGGATATAAAGAAAATTACACAATTTCGGATTCTGCAATACCTATTTACTGAAAAATTGATCACCTCCTTCAGTTCAGCATCATTACCTTCATTTCAAAAACTGAAGGTAAATGATGGCAATGATTGTGAGGGTAATGAGGTTTCGGCACTTTTAAAAATGTAGCGGCTTATTTTAAAATGCTATGTACATAAACTTAAAACTGGTTATTTATATTGTTAAAAGTACAAGAAAGAAAATAAAATTATTAAGAAAAGCTAATTACTTAGGCCTAAAATGATGATGAAGGTAAAGGTTGATAAGTCGTACCAAACACAATTTTCGACAGCGAGATCGTAAATATTTCTTTTAAAACAAGCGCGCGGCAACTGTCTGCAACGTGCATTGATGCACCGATTAGCACTTTACACGGGGCAGGGGGGCACGGAGTGCAATATATATACCAGAAGGATATTTTTGAATTACAATCTCTGCTGAAGGTAATTAGTTTTTTTCTGTGACAAACTTTTATTATTTTTTTATGTCATAATAAAGTGATTCCTACGTGTAAAAATGCAATTTAATTACTTCTCAGGATGTATATGATAAAGGATAAAAAACTCAAGCTCGTTTTGAAACGGAGTCTTTGAGAAATAAATTGATTTTCGCTTAGACCCTCTGTTTGGAACACTGAAGGTGGTGATTTTTTAATAACAAAACTGTGATTTTTGAAATAATCTTTTAAGTTACAATTTTGAATTTAGGGGCACACTTAGCTGAATGTAGAACAGTTCGTTTATAATGCACTTCACATTTGTAACTTCATTTGTTATTTTTTTATTTGACTTGATATGCGATTTGCACGAAATCAGAGAAATAGCCTTATGTTGTTTTACGTTCAGGATTCTATGTTTGAAGTCGTCGACAATCAAGCTCAAAGTGTTCAACAAGATGACAATGTGATGATTGTGGTAAATACAACACAATACAGTTTTAGTATTGTTAGAAATCAATAACTTAATAAGGGTTCCGTACCAAAATGGTAAAAATGGAACCCTTATGGTGAGACTTTCTCCGTCCGTCCGTTCGTCCGTCTGTTCGTCCGTCTGTCACAGTCGATTATTTTAGTAACTATTAAAGCTATCGACATGAAATTTGGCATAGTAATGTATAATAGTGGCCCAACATCATTGGAATAAAGAAAAATCGAAAATTATTTTTAGTTTTATTAAAAAAGGCGGAAAATCGGGGGTTTGAAATTTCAAAGTAAAATAACTATAAATAACTATACCGAGTGAGGTATCGTATGAAAGGCCTTTAATTACTAGCATATTTTTCCTGTAAAATATACATAAATCTCTAATGACCGTAATTATTTCAGACTAGCTGATGCCCGCGACTGCGTCTGCGTGAACTTAGCCTTTAAAATGCCTCGGGAACTCTTTGACTTTGCGGGATAAAAAGTAGTTCAACTATAGGTACCCCTGCAAACAATCACGTCGATCCGTAGCTCTGTTGGGGCGTGATTGAAGAACAAACGAACGCACTTTCGCAGTTACAATATTTCACTATATAAAGTGCAAGTGCATATAGTCGACGTGGTTTTTTAGGGTTCCGTACCCAAAGGGTACCAACGGGACCCTATTACTAAGCCTACGCTTAATTACTAGCATAGTTTTTTTTTGTATTAACAATAAACCTCTACAAACAAAGTTAACGATAAATAAGCAAATTAATATAATATTATCGTTTTACTTTTGGAGTACGGAACCCTCGGTGCACGAGTCCGACTCGCACTTGGCCGGTTTTTTTAGTTATTTTTTACTTAATTTCAGAGTACTCATATGACTGATGAGATCAATAGATCATACGAAGAGATAGAAATAAATTCAGGTGTTGTAGAATCTGTAAGTATTCAATAAAAAAATGGTCACAGAGTTATTATTTTTATCTGCTTTGTCTTGCAGTTTTGCAGACAGTAAAAAAGAAACAAAAAACAAACTTGTTACTCAGGAAATATAATTTGAAATATTTCATTAGTCAAGATTATTTTGTTTGTGTGTTCTAGTGTTCACGACAGCAAGATAATGAAGTTCCAAGCACTTCCCAACTGTCAGAGGTTATAACACCTCGTAAAAAGAAGCTTATAACCCAGTTGAGAAAAAAATCATTACTTGCTGATTTGAGAAAAAAGAAAATAGCTGTACTAAAATCAAGAAAAAGGAGACTACAAAAGAAAAATTCGAAACTATGTGATATTATTACTAACTTACAGTCAAAATCTTTGATAAATCAAGAAACTGCGGATTTATTAGCGTCAGAAAATGATCAAAGCAATGATTTTTTGAAACCCGAAAAAAGTAAATTTTCCAAAGAAGTACGCAAATTTGCTCTTCATTTACATTTTATCAGCCCACGAGCTTACAATTTTGTAAGAGATAATTTTAATACTTGTCTGCCTCACACCCGCACTTTGGCACGATGGTACCAGTCGATAGATTGTGAGCCTGGATTTACTAAAGAGTCTTTTAAAGCTCTTTCGCTCTTAGTAAAAAACAACCCAAGCAAAAAATATAAATGTTGCTTGATTTTTGACGAAATGGCTATTCGTGAGTCTGTTCAGTGGGATGGTAAAAATTATATAGGTTTCGTCAATATTGGCCAGTATTTAGACAGTGATGTCCAACCCATTGCTAGAGAAGTCTTAGTTTTTATCCTGACATCAATCAATGGTAGCTGGAAACTTCCTGTCGGTTATTTTTTAATAAACAAGGTTAGCGCCGAACAAAAGGCTTCTTTAGTTAAAGTTTGTTTAGATATGATTGATGAATGTGGAATAGAAGTTGTTAATATTACATTTGATGGATGTCCTGCCAATTTTGCCATGGCAAAAGTACTGGGTTGTCGAATAGATGGAGACGATGAAATAAATCCCATATTTATTCACAAAGATAAAAAAATATCCATATTCCCAGACCCTTCTCACATGTTGAAATTAGTTAGAAATACTTTAGGTGACAAGTTAACGCTTTCAGATTCAGAAGAGCAAATTATAAGTTGGGGATACATCCAAAACTTAGTAAAATTGCAAGAAAGTGAAGGATTTAATGTGGCAAATAAGCTTAAAAAGTCTCACATCCATTTCAAATCCCAAATAATGAAAGTGAAGTTGGCAGCGCAAAGTGCTTCAGTAGCTGATGCAATAGAATTTTGTAGAGAAAACCTCAAAATTGAAGAATTTAAGAATTCCGAAGCTACTGTTCATTTCATCAGACAATTTAATAATTTATTTGACATAATGAACTCTCGAAATTTGAATTCCTATGGATACAAAAAACCCCTTAGTTCAGCAAATCATGAAACTATCAAACAATATTTAGAAAAATTGTTTGATTACATAAGATATTTAAAAATCGATGATAAAAAGATTATTGAAACAAACAGAAAAACTGGCTTTAAAGGTTTTTTAATATGTATAAAAACCCTCCTATTCTTGTATCAGCAGCACATATTGAATGGTAGCTTAGACTTTCTTAGTACTTATAAACTAAGCCAAGACCATATAGAAATATTTTTTAGTGCTATTAGGGCAAAAGGCGGATTTAATAATAACCCGACCGTCACGCAGTTTAAATCTGCATATAAAAGGCTATTAATGCACGGGGAATTAAAACATTTAGCGGGAAACTGTGTTCCTCTCAGTGACATAAGCATTTTAAGTTACAATAACCCTGAAATTGCCATTAATTGTACCACCGACCGAAACAGATTAATCGAAGAAGACAAAGATATCCAAGAGTCTTTGGAGACAGAAATTATAATTCCCGAAGATCATGATTACATTGCTAATCCTACAAGGTTGACAGAATTTTCTAAATCGATAATAGTATATATAGCTGGTTTTGTAGTAAAATCGTTAAAAAAACAACTGAAATGTGAAGAATGCCTATCATACCTCACAACATCAGAAAAAAATGAAACCACTCTTCAATTTAAAAAAGACAAGGGTGGTCTTCATTATCCATCAATTTCCGTGGTAAAATTGTGTGAAATTGCCGAACAAGTTTTTAAAAAATTTTAAATAATTAACAAGTCTAATACAATTGATTTTCTTTTACAGGAGTGCGTAAAAAAATGTGTGGGAATTAATTTATTTAGTAACCATGATAACAGTAATGGTCATTTTGTTACAAACCATCATTATGTTTTACTGATTAAATCTATTTGTAAAAAGTACTTAAATGTCAGAATTTATTATTATACAAAAAATATGATAAACAAAGGTAAAAATGTTCGGAATCTTTATAACAAACTTATACTGTTTAAAGGACAGTAAGCATCAGCTGATTCATTGGTAAAAAATTATGAAAAATATAAATGAATAAACGAATTAGCAATTATATTATTTATGTTTTTCTTCTACCCCATTTCCACTCATTTATTTCTATAACAGAATAATACGGGATGTGAGTACACAAAAGCATTTTTAATTTTTCAGTGGAAAAAGTTGTTCACTAGGGTAACATTGTTTTTGCACGTACTTAGATTGCTGTCCCTTACGGGTGTACGCACATGTCAAATCTATGGAATCCTTTATCTTAGAATGCAACACGATACAACCATCCACAGATCAATCGATAATACATGGAACTAGGAACTACGACTACGTCAACAGATTGCACCTCACAAATATCCTTCTTCTCTATCGGTCACTCTTGTCAGAGTGGTCGTGGCTGCTGGGATGATGTGACATTAGTTGATAGTTGTCAGTCTCCTTGATTGTTTTTGGATCGCACCGCCTCCCGTGCGATGCTCCTCCACTTGCGACGGTCAGTTGCATTGCGGGAGCACTCCACCACAATATCCTACAAATACGTTTTTGTAAAATTATTAAAAATTTGATAAAAAACAACTTACCGCATATCCAGTTAAATATTCATAGGCTTCTTCCAGTTTGTGTTTACTCATGAGAAACATCTTGTTGTCAGTGTCCAGGCACATCATGCACACCTGTGGATACACATGTGTTTGTATTCATGACATGACAGCCCTTGACTGAGATCTCACCGCAGACTAACTGGGAAGGGGGTGTGGCAGTTTTGATTAAACCCATATTCGTAATCGGTTTTTACACAACATCGTGCCCGAACGCTAAATCGCACTGTGGAGTCCTGCCCCCCGATTGTCTAAAAGTTGACGACCAAAACTTATGCTTATGCTTAACTGAGCTTTGTTCGGTTTCTTTTGGTAAATCGTGTTTTTTGGAAATTAATATATTAATTAAAAAAAAAATAATAATAAAATTCATAGGGGAAAATATAATCGTCTGGACTCGAACCGGGGGTCTTCTGGTTTCGGGACCACCCGATTTCCCGAGCTATTCGAACTTTATAGATGATGGCGAAATTTACCTTCGTATTCTAATGATATTGTTTTTCATTGCCTGAAAACACGTTTAAAACGACCTTTTCTAAAAATGAAACCTAGCCAGATCGATTTATCGCCCCCGAAACCCCTTGCTTACTAAATTTCAATAAAATCGTTGGAGCCATTTCCGAGATTCAGATTGCCGGCTCTTCTCAGCAGCAGATAGATTGGTAATATAGAATTCCTTTCTGATTAGGTACAGGATTCTTTCTGCCAACATGTATAACAGTGCACTTATCAACATTTAATGAAAGTAACCATTCCTTCATCCAATGTTCAATTGCATTCCAATTTTTAACCAACTTCATAAAAGGAGGAGGTTCCCAATTCGTCAGGATCTTTTTTTTATGTATGTTCACTGATTACTCGAAGAAACCACCACCACCAACCACTACCAACAAATTTGGATAATTCTTTTTTGTTTCAAAGGGTATTATAGTTCCCAGGTGGTCCCATTGAAATTTTATTGAAATTGGTCGATCAGGTTTTAAAATCATCATCATCATTAGCAACCCATCAACGGCTCACTACTGAGCGCAGGTCTCCTCTCAGAGAAGGGTTATAGGCCATAGTCCACCACGTTAGCCCAATGCAAATTGGCGGACTTCACACACCTTCGAGAACATTATGAAGAACTCTCAGATGTGCAGGTTTCCTCACGATGTTTTCCTTCACCATTGAAGCAAGTGATATTTAATTGCTTAAACGCACTTCAGAGGTGAGTACCTTCTTCTTCTTCTTCTTCTTTATCAACCTATAGACGTCCACTGCTGGACAAAGGTCTCTTGCATGGACTTCCACAGGCCTCGGTCCCTAGTCGGAGGTGAGTACCTAGGAGGTAGAGAATCGAACCTGCGACCCCCCGAATAGGAGACTACAGTCCTAAGCACTAGGCTATCACTGCTCCTCCTTCCCAGGCGGTCCCATTGAAATTTTTTTCGAAATTGGTCGAGTGGTTTTTTTAAAATATCAACAATAAATTATATATTTTGTACTCTTTTTTTATGTATGTTCACCGATTACTCGAAGACGCCTGAACCGATTTGGATAATTCTTTAAAACTAAAACTACACACAACTTCTAAAAATACATTACATGGAACAATCTTTACCAGCACTGTTGAAGGAATAGCTCCAGCATCAATTAGCCTCGAGCCACTTTCTGTTTCATGAATGTCGTCGTCCAGGAAATGCTGCGAGCAGACCACAGCAGGGTCTGGGAGGGGCGCGCCCTGCCTGCCCAGGGCGCTGAGCCACGCCGCACGGAGACGCGCGTCACTCGGGAAGCTGGAAATTAATACATAAATAATCAAAATTCGAATTTCCACAGAAGCAGGTGTTACTTTGCAGAATTTCAGTTAATAAATCACCACAATAAATTCTGGGTCCTAAAGGTGGACCCTGCATAATTGAGGATGTATAGCCCGAGGTTTTTATGGGACCATCATGCAAATTTTTTGTACCAATTAAAAAAATCAGCCAAGTGCGAGTCGGGCCTCGCTCTTTTAGGGTTCCGTACATATGACCAAATTATTTTTTTAAAGCTAGATACATAATATTTAGATATCTTAGTTCTTAGAAAGTACTAAATTAGCATATGGGGAAAAATGCTTGTTTGTTTTGGTCACAACTTACAAACCACATTATAAATCGGTGTTTTCAGTATTTGTTGTTTAAATACACTATAGTACATAATATAAAAAAATTTCAAATTTCTAACTAGTTTAGTTTTTGGGATAGACCCCCTAACAAAATTGGTCCAAAACCGACTTTTACGGCCCCCCATTTCTTCATTTTTGTAGCTAAAAAATAAAAAAATATATATATTTGTACTACACTTAATGAGCTCTAGACAATGACACCCCACATGCCAGGGTAAAAAAATAAAATTTAATTTAGACTCCATTTCCATGTATGGGAGCTCCTTGATTTTTCAAATTAATTTCATTTTTATTATTTGTTGTTACAGCAGCAATAGAAATACACAATATGTGAAAATTTCAACTGTACATCTATTACGGTTTACGAGCCCGCTGACAGACGGACGGACGGACGGACGGACGGACAGCGGAGGCATAGTAATAGGGTCCCGTTGGCACCCTCTGGGTACGGAACCCTAAAAAATTCACTCAAATCGGTGTAGAAATCACAGAGATAGTATATCAGATACACAGAAAGTTGGTTAAAAAAGTAGCTTGTGTTACTCCTTATAACATCAGCTATCTGTCAGTGAAAGTCCTGTCAAAATCAGTCCAGCCATTCAAGTCTGATGCAGTGTCCAAGGGAAATAGGGGTTGTTGAAAATAAACATAATAATAATATAAGCCTTTATTGAATATTGTTTACACTACTGAGCAAGGTCTCCTCTCAGAGAAGGGTTATAGGCCATAGTCCACCACGCTGGCCCAATGCGAATTGGCGGACTTCACACAACTTCGAGAACATTATGGAGAACTCTCAGGTGTGCAGGTTTCCTCACGATGTTTTCTTACACCGTTAAAGCATGTGATATTTAATTTCTTAAACGCACTTAACTTCGAAAAGTCAGAGGTGCATACCCGGGATCGAACCTGCGACCCTCCGAATGGGAGACCACAGTCGTAACCACTAGGCTATCACTGCTAGGCTTCCTCCTTTTATATGAGTATATTCAGGTTCTGGTGGAGTTCTTCATTGGTTATGTACCATGGCATGTTAGCAACAGAATGCAATATTATATGAGGATGGCCTGTTGTAGGAGCGAATTGTGTGGTATTGCATGTTGAAGTAGATGTAGGGACAAGCGCTGTACCTATGGACACAAATGATTCCGTCGAAATTAAATGCCTCAATAGCCCAACAGTTATGTAATTAATAACTACTGAAAGGTCGCAGGTTCGAATCCCACCCATTGCACTATTGTCGTACCCACTCCTAACACAAGCTTTCCGCTTATTTGGAGGGGAAAGGAGGATATGAGTCAACTTCAAGTTGGCTATTCTTTTTAAAAAAAAAGAAAAAAAAAACTAGTAACCCCAAAATTCTGATTTGAACGCGAACTGTCAACGATAGCCAAAGCTTTACATAAGCAGTCCCATTCAAATTAGAATGTTAGGGTTGCTAGTTTCCACTGAATTGTTTGTGTCCACAGTTACAAGCGTCTATAGGTACAGCAATAGATTTAGAGCCTCAATAGCCCAACGGTTAAAGGCGCGGACTGAAAACTGAAAGGTCGCAGGTTCGAATCCCACCCGTTGCACTACTGTCGTACCCACTCCTAGCACAAGCTTTCCGCTTAGTTGGGAGGGGAGAGGAAGGATATTAGTCAACTTCAATTTTACTAATATTCTTTTTTTTTTAAAAACAAAAAAAAACACTTGCCCATACCTGTAATTGTTCCACTACTGGAAGAACATCGTTAAGTGTATAGCACCAGCCACATGTTGGAATGAGTACAGATTCTTTCTTATTTGGCAGATTAATGATGATGAGATTTAAAGAGATTATTATTATTATTTATAATAGGCTACGCAGCTGTCGCTGATGCGGCTATATCACTTGCTGTGCTTAAGAGTTTCCAATGTTATGGCGGTCTAATCTGTTACTTTGACGTCACTATTTCTTTAGGCAACTTATTCCCTAAATGCACCACTCTGTTTGTTGTTGTTTGATTGGACTAAGATGATGAGATTTAAAGAGCAGTGGTTGTTGGGGTCCTAAGGTGCTGGAGTGGCGACCGCGCACTGGCAATTGGAGTGTTGGCAGACCCCATCACTAGGTCTGATGATATCAAACGAGTCCCAGGGGCCGCTGGATGAAGGCGCAAGAATAGAATAGAATAGAATAGAAATGTTTTTTGTTCAAATAAACTTTTACAAGTACTTTTGAATCGTCAATGAGTCTACCACTGGTTCTGAATGCTGTTCCTGCCGAGAAGAACCAGCAAGAAACTCGGCAGTTGCTCTTATCAAAATACTTTTACAATATACTTAATAGATATTATTCTATGTATGCGGAGTTTCCACAATGAGGGGAAGTTCCACAAAAGCATGTGTAATTATTTCTAATTATAATTCAACACATGTTAAGACGGGCAGACAGAAAGTAGCCCCATTGCCCCTGGTGGCACCCGTTCACGAGCATGACACATGACCCAGCTATTGCTTCGCTCAACCATATTTGAGGGAACGTTACAACCCGCATCACACAACACCACCACAGAAATGTTAAAGAGAGTGTGACATACTCAGGCTACCCATCTTAAGGCATCGAATTGAAACTAATATTCAAATCAAATACTCATTTCAAGATATGACTTGTACACAAATAAAGTGGAAACTCTGAATAGAATAGAATTATTTTGATATACAGGTTACATACAACATTAATCAAGACTGAGGCCTGTCAAAGTGCATGCAAGAGAACTTGTTGTTTCTGTTTGTTCAACAGTGGACTTCTATCGGTTGATAAAGGTTTTTCTTCTTCTTAGTCAACTGATAGACGCCCACGGCTGGACAAAGGTCTCTTGCATGGACTTCCACAGGCTTCGGTCTTGCGCCGCCTGAATCCATCTACTCCTCGCGACTTGTTCGATGCCGTCGGTCCAGCTAGCGGGGGGTCTGCCAGCTCTGCGCTACCCACAGCGGGGCCGCCTCTCCAGCAACTTGGGACCCCCTACGACCATCATCCCTTCGAACTATGTGCCTATCAAACTTCGAACTGAGATCACGGTTAATTCTCGGTTAATTAAGCCTCAATAGCCCAAAACGGTTAAAGGTGAAAGGTCTGAACTGACTAACTACTGAAAACTGAAAGGTCGCAGGTTCGAATCCCACCCGTTGCAATATTGTCTTACCCACTCCTAGCACAAGCTTTCCGCTTAGTTAGAGGGGATAGGAGGATATTTGTCAACTTCAATTTGACTAATATTCTAAATTGATAAAAAAATTAATTCAAAATATACATACCCATGAAAACTAATACACCACCCATCCTCCCCTGGTGGGAGTACATTGTCTAGAGCGTTTCTGCAGAAAGGTGCGCAACACCGCATCTTCAACACGCTTGGAGTCTTGCTCGCGACTCGACCTTCGTCTGAGACAAAACTACGAACTAGTACCCTATCTAGTATCTACTATATAGTAGGTACTAGGACAGGTATTAAAAAAAATCATTTTGGAGTTTACTCCTTAAGAATCGATTTTCATATTACCTCTATAAGGCGCCCGGTATCAGAAAAATTCGAGGAGTAAAATCACAGATTAGTTCATCATTAGTTACTAGTTACTACCACTACGTAAGTAAAATCACAGATTAGGTATGTATAGTAAAATTAGTAAAATTACTTATGATATACATAATCATTAATCTGTGTTATGAATGAATGACCTCGTTACGTTTTTGGTGCGCAACCTATTCTGCGCACCTTTCGATTTTTCACAACGATGCAAATTTCTAACCTAAGTTTGAGTTAATAAGGTTGGTTTTCGCTTGAGTTGTTGTAAAAGATATGTCATGTCTATGGTCAGAATGCGAAAGAACTTTCCGAGGGAAGCCGAGCGCGTACCGATCGGGTCCGAGCGGCGCCGAGACGCAGCGAGCGCCGCGAATGCATAAATTACGACGCGACGTTGCGGTTTAGGGTTGGCACATCGGAAAATCATTAACTTTTTTTTAAATTAACTTTTTGCGTATATTTATACAATCGTACTAAGGGTGGAACCACATTTGTGAGGATCGTTTCGGATTTTGCCCATACAAAACTGTCAAATTCCATAAAACGTGTACGGATCAAATCGGCTTTTCGATGCGTACACGAATGTATGGAAAATGACAGTTTTGTATAGGCAAAATCCGTATCGATCCTCACAAATGTGGTTCCACCCTTAAGGAGTAAACTCCAGTCGTGCGTCGGAGCTGACACACACACTTTTTTTAATTATTATTATTTATTATACACAGTACACCCACAATACAACCGTCCGCGTCTTTAATCTCAACTGCGGGGTTGGCATTTGAAATACGCATCTGGAATTTGGACTTGATAAGGGTTGATTTTTATAGGGGTAGGTTACCCCTTTCAATCGACACCCCCCCCATCCCGCGGAGATGCGTGGTTTTTTTTTTTTACACGTGTTTGAAGTTACGTGTAACGGAACGTTATTGTGTTTGAAGTTACGTGTAACGGAACGTTATTTTGCGTTATAGTGATTACTTTTATGTTATTTTAACCCTTATTTTTAGTAATTTTCTTTATTTATTATTATTTTTAATAGGTAAATATAATGTAAAAAAAAAAGTAACGTATAAAAAAAAATAAAAAAAAAATAATGTAATCGATCTTTTTATTTTTTTTTCGATCTTTTTGGCGCGTTATTCCGTTTCTTTCGTAGTTACGTGAATGTTGTCTCTACGTTTTCGGTGTGATTTCTGTGGATTTCTGACGACTTTGGCTGTGCTACTGGACTCCGATATTCGCTACACTCGTTTAACGTTGGCTTCTTCCCCTGGACTTTCGATCTTGCTTACCCGATTTGACCTTGGCGTGTTTTCTGGACCCTTTGGTGCATATTGGTTTGGTATTGACGAAATGGACCCGAATCAGCCTTCTTGTAGCCGGGATAGTCCGACTTCCAGTCGAGGTAAGAATCAATATTATTTCTATGTATAATCCCATTCCATATAACATTAGACAAGTGTCCTAGTTCAGTCACACTTAGTTAGTTTATTGTTGCATTTTATTGTTATTAATGGCTGTTTATTGTTTTGTAGGTGGTGATGAGGGGCCACCTGTAAAATGGAGGCTTTATTCCGAAGAGGTTTTTAGAATGTGGAACCTCACGAAACTTGTTAGAGAATTGGGGACGCAGGAGCAAGGCATTGCATTTGCTGTAGAGCACGGCCTTATTCTAGAAAGCAAAGAGTGTAGAGTGCATCGTACTCCTATGAAAATAGACTTAAATGCAAATCATACTGTTGGAATGTTCTATTGTGGAAGAGGGAATTGTAGAGGCAAAACTAGGAAGTCGCGGACCACTGGGACATGGTTCGAAAATATTAAAATTCAATTATTACATGTCTATTATTTAATTTATTGTTTTGCCCACCGCCGGACTCATGATGATGTAATTCATGAAGACCCATTGCGTGATGAGATTGGTCAATGTCTTTCCCGGGTCACTATCACTGATTGGTATTCTTATTGCCGGGAGGCGGTGGTGATTTACCAATTGGAACAAGAACAACAGAAAGGAAAAATTGGTGGCCCGGGAAAAATAGTACAGATTGATGAAAGCAAGTTTGGAAAGAGGAAATATAATAAAGGTAATTTGAATATTAAATTGTATAATGTCCATAATATTTACTTTATAAGTTTGGTAATATTTGTTTTATAATAACACTAGCGGCACGCTATGATGGCCGGTTTGACGTTTGTCCGCTCATGAAGTTCCGTATTAATTGATAACGACTTTGAAGGAAATAATTGTATTACTTTATTGACGATAGTGATGTGCAGAGATTCATAAATTTTATCGAATGTAGTTTTAGGTTTAGGACTCAAAATTTATTTATTAAATTGATTTCTAAAATGTATACAAGTGTAGAAAAATCAGTTTGCACCATTTAAGGGGTGAATGTACTTGTGAATGTGAACAATTTTCACTATGTGGACAAACCTCTGAAATCGCAAAAAAATATCAGCTGTTTCATACAAAAGGTAAAATTTTTATTTTTATATGATATATACCACAACTCGGCATTTGGTTTTCTAAATTGAAAATTTTTAAAAATGGAATCTAATACGATCGTCACATAGGATCGCTGGCTAGCACAACTACTACCTCCGGCAAACTCGCGTCAATGCTCAATGCAAAACAAAGCAGTTTCGAATTGACGTTGCTTCGAAAAGTATAAACTGTCAGTGCAATGCGATTGTGATATAGTTTTGACCTGGCTTTGGATTTCAAATATTGATACTGCATTACTGTTGACCCTTGCTCGTTAATTTGGACTCTGTTCAAGCCCTTTGTTGTGGATTTCGTCGATATGACCGAACGTACGCAGAGAACTGTTCTAAATAGTCAGACACGTGAGTTCGTAATACGCCTTCGTAACTATTTCGATCGTGAAGCTCAAAATGGAGGGCCAATTTTACCTATAACGTCAGTGGTTGAACGCGTAGCTGATGCGCTTAATATTGGACAACGAACTGTTAGACGGATAACTAAAAAAAAATATGGCGAGACTGGCACAGAAGAAAATAAACTTCACACACCAAAAAAGAGAAAACGAGCAAAACCAGTTGTAGGCATCGATAGCTTTGATGCCGATGCTATCCGAAGACATGTTTACGGCTACTATTTACAGAAGGAGTATCCAACAAGAAAAAAGTTGGTGCATTCACTGAAGGAAGCTGGATTATTCTTCGGTGGGGAAAGTTCTTTAACGAAGATTTTGAAGACCATTGGATTTCGATACAAAAAATGTAACAAACGCAAAATATTGATGGAAAGATTTGATATAGCGATGGCAAGGTATACTTTTTTACGGCAAGTGAAAGAAATCAAAAATTGGCAAAATGTTGTGTTCTTGGATGAAACATGGCTTAATGCTAACCATACTGTAGGCCGTTCTTGGAACGATGACACAGCAGCATCTACTTCCAAAGTTCCTGTAGGAAAAGGATCGCGACTTATAATTTGTCACGCCGGAACCATCAACGGGTTTGTCGAAGGTTCTCTCATGGCTTTTGCGTCAAAAACCACTGGAGACTATCATGAAGACATGAATGGAGAAAAGTTTACTGAATGGTTTACCTCAATGTTGTGTAGCCTCCCTGAACCATCTATTATAATTATGGACAACGCCCCATACCACTCGATGCAAATTGACAAGCCACCTGCCCAATCCCAAAAGAAAGCTGATATCGTCGCATGGCTTCGTAAAAATGGCGTAGATGCAAACATGAATATGTTAAAAGCGGAATTAGTACGTCTTTTAAAAGAAAACAAACCAACCAAGATCCGATACGTCATTGACGAAATAGCATTAGAACATGGGCACAGAGTTATACGGTTACCGCCTTACCATTGTGAGTATAATGCGATTGAGTTGGTGTGGGCTCAAATTAAGGGATATGCTGCAAGACACAATACAGAACCCCCATTTACCACAAAAAAAATGCTAAAATTATTAGAAGAAGCTTGTGAACATGTGACTAAAGGAGACTGGGAAAAGGTTGTGAATAGAACTGTTAAATTAATAAGGGAAGATTATGAAAGAGATGTGAAAATAGATAATATTATAGAAAACGAACATATAATTATTAATGTAGGTGATGATAGCAGTGACGACAGTGAAAATAGTAGTATGGACGAATCTGATTAATTATGGCCTTTTGTGGCACCTTTTTTGGTATCTTTTGTATTCATATGTTTCTTGTGTGCATATAAAGTATGTATATTCATTTTCATTCAAATATTCAGTTCGTTCAAATAAATTAAATAAACATATACATTTTTGTTTTATTAAACCTATTTAATCAGGTACAAAAACAAAACTTAATTGTTTTTTGTTCGAGAATAAATTGACATTCCACATCACTATTGTAATGTGTCAAACCGGCCATCATAGCGTGCCGCTAGTTAAATTTATTTTGTTTAAGGACGCAGAGTGGAGGGGCACTGGGTTCTCGGACTAATTGAAGATGGAAGCGAGGACCTTCGCCTGGAGGTGTGCCCAGATAATATCCGCTCAGCAGACGTATTAATTGCGATTATACAAAAACATGTGGAAGAAGGAACAATAATTCATACTGACTATTGGAGGGCCTATGATTGTCTGGACCAGTATGGTTATATCCACAAAAAGGTAAACCATAGTGATCCAGACAATCCATTTGTTGCGCAAGACGGGACTCACACGCAGCGAATTGAGTCCCAGTGGAGGGTGGTTAAGAGATTTTTTTATAAAGATAATTATAACCACCCTGAAAATTTTTCTGATATAATAGTCGAATATTTGTGGAGAAGATCCAATATAAAATATAAAAGAGATCCATTTATGGAATTAATAAACGTTGTGAAACATGTTTACAATATTAATAAATAATTAATTAAATATTTGTTGTATTATTTTACTATCTCAGAACCAACTAACAAGGTGCACCTATAGGTAATTAGGTTAAGGTTATTTTCCTTTTTTGACCACCCAGAAATAGGAGCCCCGCGAAGCGGGGCTCCGTCGACATGCTCTTAGAGGGGAAGAGGGTGACGGCTAAGGAGTTTTCCTAGGTCCCCCACTTTTTCTTAGGCTATAGTCGTAAATTCTTATATAAAGTTAACACAACCTCAAAAAATAAAAAAAAATTATAGGTTTCCGCGTCGCGGGGGATGGTGGGGAGGGTTCCTACCCTCCCCCCTCACCCCCCCCCCCCTCCACCCCCACCCCATACATCCAGATGCGTATTTCAAATGCAACCCCTGACGTATTATTTCAATCAATATATTAGTAAGAATAAAATAAAAATACCTAATTAATAAACTAAATAACACGTTCGGGTTCACTTTTATGTTTTGAACATTTTCAACAATTTTACAATCAAGGAACATAGATACATAATATATCTATATCCTTCTCTATGGAACATAGACATACCTACTACTCTCTAAATTACAATCACTCAGGTATCATAGACCACGAACACAGCGGAGTGAATGACGTGACCACGACCACCACCATAATACCAACATAATACACTCTAGACCGGGCCCTGATTCTGTAACTCTGGCTATCTATCAAAAAATGATAGCCACTGACATAAATTTTTTATCCATTGAAGGTTTGCTACGAAAATGATACTTTTATTTTTATAGCAAACCTTCGATGGATAAAAAATATATGTCAGTGGCTATCATTTTTGGAAAGCTACTGAGTTACAGAATCGCCCAGAGAACAACAGTGTTCGTGGTTTAGGAACACATGAACAACTCCACCACAGTCCACACCATTTGATAGTTATGTACCACACGAACTAGTGATGTGAACCGATTACAAATTTGATAACCGGTTTTTACCGATTAATTTGTAAATAAACGGTTTTTATACGTATTCTTAGGCTTTTTCTTATTTTTCTTATAGAAAGAACAAAACATCGAAAATTTTTAAGTAATTTTTTTTATATCTATGACAAGATAGTCCTTGACTGCGATCTCACCTGATGGTAAGTAACGATGCAGTCTAAGATGGTAGCGGATAACTTATAAGTATCTTTATTATAATCAAAATAGTAGGTTGAGGAAAAAGTTCAAATTGGACTTACCTTTGCTGAGGAATGCTGCGGCTTCCTCCCACGGAAATTAAACCAGGTGGACACGTTCAATTTATTTTTATTTTTATTTAGAAACTTAATTCCAAGTAGTTGATACTTTAGATTTGCAATAACACATGGCTTATATAAAAGTTTTAGATGAATCATAGGTGTATTGGATAAATAGTGTACATTTTACTGTTGCACTGCACGGATTTCACGTTCCCTGATGTTTAGCTCGGCTGAGTATTTGCCGTGTGAGATGTAATCAGATAGTAACATAAAACATAGCTAAGAAAATGGTAATTGGTTATCTATATATATAAAAGAAAGTGGTGTTAGTTACACTATTTATAACTCAAGAACGGATGAACCGATTTGGCTGAAAATTGGTGGAGAGGTAGCTTAGAACCAGGAGACGGACATAGGATACTTTTTATCCCGTTCGACCGTGTTTCCGTCAAGTCACTATAAAACGTGGTATAAAAATCGGCCAAGTGCGAGTCGGGCCTCGCTCTTTTAGGGTTCCGTTAAAATGAAAATAAAAAATATTTCCATGTACCCATGGAAATATTTTAATTTAATTTTTTTAATTTAATTTAATTTTTATTATTTGTTGTTATAGCGGCAATAGAAATACATGATATGTGAAAATTTCATCTGTCTATCTATTACGGTTTACGAGATACAGCCCGCTGACAGACGGACGGACGGACGGACGGACGGACGGACGGACAGCGTAGGCTTAGTAATAGGGTCCCGTTGGTACCCTTTGGGTACGGAACCCTAACAAAAGTGGAATAACAAAACGTAAATGACAGCTAAACGTAATTTTGTCTTTGGTTAAGTATGGTAAAAAAAATTACAATTATAAAAAGTGTTATAATAAAGCATTACTGATATTATAAATGCGAAAGTGTGTTTTTTGTTGGTTTGTCCTTCAATCACGTCGCAACAGAACAGCGGATTGATGCGATATTTTGCATGGGTATATTAATGGATGTAGTAGTGGTTCCTCAGACCGGGAGAGCTACCTTTTATCTCGGATAATGAAAGAGTTCCCGCGGGATTTTTAAAAACTAAATCCATGCGGACGAAGTCGCGGGCATCAGCTATTATATAGATAAAGAACTGTTTATTTTTTAGGTTTCATTGGTCAAAAATTTTAAAACATCGATTTAACCTTTGTTGTTCTAAGAACCTTTAAGAAACTATTATGCCTATACTCTCAAAATTTAATTTAAATTAAACTTTACAAAACTTCATGTGTAAATCGGTAATTAGTTTCTATTATTTAATCTAAATAAATAACCAGCGTACACAGTCATTTCTGCTAATATTCCGGGGTCTGAAAAACATATAAAGTATTACATACTTACATACACATTAAATTATTACATACCTTATCGCTAATCACTATAAATATACATAATATATTATCGCTTATCACTAATTACTTATCTTATCGCTAATTTTTTTTTTTGGATCCTGTATTTCAGAGTGACCGAGATTCAATGTGGGATTTGAGAAGGGCGAGGGATAATTCTTAGGTTCAGCATCAGTTCTCGACTGATCTTTGGGCTACTTGAACGAAACTTCAGGATAATTTGGAACAGCAATTTATTACATAGAACTGAGAACTGATTTGATCAATAAATAGCCACAATAGCCATAGTCCAGAAACGGGAATTATTACTGAAAAACTAATCAGGCTTTACGCTGAAACCCTACCTAAAGCCGTCTCCAACCACCCCTATAACGGCCCCTGACCTCACATCTAATCATTTTAACCACAACACGACAGACAAACCACCATCTGAACGGAGGGTAGTCATCAAAATGCACAAATTAATTGACAATTATTATGACTTATGCGTGTCAAAATATTTGTAGCGATAGTGAATTATCGCTACTCACTATTTACTTATCTTATCGCAAGTCAATAATTACTTATCTCATCGTTTTTCACTAATTTCTTATCTTATCGCTAATCAATAATTACTTATCTTATCGCTTATCACTAATTACTTATCGCTAATCACATCTTATCGCTAATCACATCTTATCGCTTATTACTAATTACTCATCTTATCGCTTATCACTAATTACTTATCGCTAATCACATCTTATCGCTTATTACTAATTACTTAACTTATGGTAGATTATATCTATGGTAGACACATTGACGATTCAAAAGTACTTGTAAAAGTTTATTTGAATAAAAAACATTTCTATTCTATCGCTTATCACTAATTACTTATCCTATCGTTTATCACTAATTTCTTACCTTATCGCTTATCACTAATTACTTATCTAATCGCTAATTACTAATGAATAACTACATATCTTATCACTTATTACTTATCTTATCGTTTATCACCAATTTCGTATCTTATCGCTTATAACTAATTACTTATCTTATCGCTTATTACTGATTACTTAACTAATCGCTATTTACTAATGACATATCTTATCACTAATTTTTTATCTTATCGCTTATCACTAATTACTTATCTTATAGCTTATCACTAATTACTTATCCTATCGTTTATCACTAATTTATTATCTTATAGCTAATCAATAATGACTTATCTTATCGCTTATAATAACAATAAAATAATGATAAATAAAATTAATTGCCAAATTGTGGGTACATAACAGGTCAATACATCACATTATAGCTATCACTAATTTTTCATCTTATCGCTTATCACTAATTACTTATCGCTAATTACTAATTACTAATTACATATCTTATCACAAATCTATATATATAAAAGAAAGTGGTGTTAGTTACACTATTTATAACTCAAGAACGGATGAACCGATTTGGCTGAAAATTGGTGGAGAGGTAGCTTAGAACCAGGAGACGGACATAGGATACTTTTGATCCCGTTCGACCGCGTTTCCGTCAAGTCACTATAAAACGTGGTATAACAAAAACGCATCTGACATGGAATAACAAAACGCAAATGACAGTGGAATAACAAAAGGTAAATGACAGCTAAACGTAATTTTGTCTTTGGTTATTAAAAAATTTGACAATTATAAAAAGTGTTATGTTATAATAAAGGCCTACTCCCAGGCCAATAATAAAGCATTACTGATATTATAAATGCGAAAGTGTGTTTGTTTGTTGGTTTGTCCTTCAATCACGTCGCAACAGAACAGCGGATTGGTGCGATTTTTGCATGGGTATAGTAATGATGTAAGACATGTAAAGGATGTAGTAGTGGTTCCTCAGACCGGGAGAGCTACTTTTTATCTCGGATAATGAAAGAGTTCCCGCGGGATTTTTAAAAACTAAATCTATGCGGACGAAGTCGCGGGCATCAGCTAGTTGCTTATAGTTTATCACTATTTTGTTATCTTATCGCTAATCACTAATTTCTTATTTTATTGCTTATCACTAATTACTCATCTTATCGTTTATCACTAATTTCTTATCTTATCGCTTATAACTAATTACTTATCTAATCGCTTATCACTAATTATTTATTTTATCGCTTATTACTAATTACTTAACTAATCGATATTTACTAAACATATCTTATCACAAATTTTTTTATCTTATCACTTATATCCTACCGTTTATCACTAATTTCTTAACTTATCCCTTATCACTAATTTCTTATCTTATCGTTTATCTTTAATCTCACATCTTATCGCTTATCACATAGCTTATCACTAATTACTTATCTTATCGTTTATCACAAATGTCTTATCGCTTATCACTAATTACCTATGTTATCGCTAATTACTAATAACATATCTTATTACTAATTACTTATCTTATCGCTTATTACTAATTACTAATCGCTATTCTAATGACCTATCTTATCACAATTTTTTATCTTATCGCTTATCACTAATTACTTATTTTATCGCTTATCACTAATTACTTATCTTATCGCTAATCAATAATTTCTTATCTTATCGCTTATCACTAATTACTATCACTAATTTCTTATTTTATCGCTACTCACTATTTACTTATCTTATCGCAAGTCAATAATTACTTATCTTATCGTTTTTCACTAATTTCTTATCTTATCGCTAATCAATAATTACTTATCTTATCGCTTATTACTAATTACTAATCGCTATTCTAATGACCTATCTTATCACAATTTTTTATCTTATCGCTTATCACTAATTACTTATTTTATCGCTTATCACTAATTACTTATCTTATCGCTTATCAATAATTTCTTATCTTATCGCTTATCACTAATTACTATCACTAATTTCTTATTTTATCGCTACTCACTATTTACTTATCTTATCGCAAGTCAATAATTACTTATCTTATCGTTTTTCACTAATTTCTTATCTTATCGCTAATCAATAATTACTTATCTTATCGCTTATCACTAATTACTTATCGCTTATCACTAAACATCTTATCGCTAATTACTAATTACTAATTACATATCTTATCACAAATTACTTATAGTTTATCACTATTTTGTTATCTTATCGCTAATTTCTTATTTTATCGCTTATCACTAATTACTTATCTTATCGCTTATCACTAATTACTTATCTTATCGCTTATCACTAGTTACTTATCTTATAGCTTATCACTTATTACTTATCTTATCGTTTATCGCTAATTTCTTATCTTATCGCTTATAGCTAATTACTTATCTTATCGCTTATCACTAATTTCTTATCTTATCGCTTATAACTAATTATCTTATCGCTTATCACTAATTATTTATTTTATCGATTATTACTAATTACTTAACTAATCGATATTTTACTTAACATATCTTATCACAAATTTTTTATCTTATCGCTTATCACTAATTACTTATCCTACCGTATATCACTAATTTCTTCTCTTATCCCTTATCGCTTATCACTAATACTAATAACATATCTTATCACTAATTACTTATCTTATCGCTTATTACTAATTACTAATCGCTATTCTAATGACCTATCTTATCACAATTTTTTTATCTTATCGCTTATCACTAATTACTTATTTTATCGCTTATCACTAATTTCTTATCTTATCGCTTATAACTAATTATCTTATCGCTTATCACTAATTATTTATTTTATCGCTTATTACTAATTACTTAACTAATCGATATTTTACTAAACATATCTTACCACAAATTTTTTATCTTATCGCTTATCACTAATTACTTATCTTATCGCTTATCACTAATTACTTATCTTATCGCTAAACAATAATTTCTTATGTTATCGCTTATCACTAATTATTAATTACTTATCGCTAATTGCTAGTTACTTAACTAATCGCTATTTACTAATAACATATCTTATCACAAACTTTTTATCTTATTGCTTATCACTAATTACTTATCTTATTGCTTATCACTAATTACTTATCTTATTGCTTATCACTAATTACTTATCTTATCGCTTATCACTAATTGCTTATCGCTAATCACATCTTATCGCTTATTACTAATTACTTAACTTGTGGTAGATTATATCTATGGTAGACTCACACCCATATTCTTAAACGTTTCCTTAGAACCCCCTCGACTCAACCTCATTCGAGGCTTCCTTAAGGAACTGCTCAAAACAACCTCTAAATCGATATTCTCAGTCGTAACCTCGGCCTTAACTCGAGTTTCCTCCAGTAAGGTCGAGTGAAGGAATCACACCTACACTTTGAGAACTATTTTGTTATTTTGGTTGGTATTATTGTCTATGGTTACCTTTCGCGGGCTTGCCAAAATACATTTCAAAAGTCAAAATGGGCTGGAAAAACGAATATTGTGAATTATTGTGATAAGAGAGTATATTTTCTTTTCTTGTAATCCTGTTTGTTTGTAAACGCGAAGAGGCAGAGTTAATGTTAGGCATTAGAAAAAATAAAATGAACAATAATGGTTTATCTTTGTTTTATTGTATATAAATGTTTAAATAAGAAAAACTAGCTGATGCCCACGACTTCGTCTGCGTGGAATAAGTTTTTTAAGTCCCACAGGAACTGTAATGTTCAAACAAACACACTTTCGCATTTATAATTTAGTAGGGATAGGAAATAAACAATTAACTTACCTATACGAAATTAAGACAATTTTCATTCTCTGATACAATGATCATGACTTTGCTTCCTCTGTGAGGAGGCAAAGTAGTGAGTTCATCAAAAAGCTATTAATAAAATGGACAAACTATAGAAATAGCTAAAAACTAGGAGCCCCAAGTTAACAGGAAAGATAAGTTGATTTATAATAATTTATCAATTCTTAACTAAAATGTCTAGCAATAAATGCAGCCCTTATAAGACTTCCACGCTCATTGTCATGTACTGCAGTTGCTACAGGAACCTCCTCTGGGCCTTCCGTTATGGAGTCTGGCAATTCTTCATTAGTCATAATACATATATTATGTAAAACTACACAAGCCACTATAATATTTGGCACGTTTTGTAAACTGTTTTACAATGTTCTGGATAGACATGCAAATCTGCGTTTAAGAACTCCGTTCACCCTTTCTATTAAGGGTACCAACGGGACCCTATTACTAAGCCTACGCTGTCCGTCCGTCCGTCCGTCCGTCCGTCCGTCCGTCTGTCAGCGGGCTGTATCTCGTAAACCGTAATAGATAGACAGATGAAATTTTCACATATTATGTATTTCTATTGCCGCTATAACAACAAATAATAAAAATTAAATTAAATTAAAAAAATTAAATTAAAATATTTCCATGGGTACATGGAAATATTTTTATTTAATTTTTTTTAACGGAACCCTAAAAGAGCGAGGCCCGACTCGCACTTGGCCGATTTTTTGGTTTCGGAACATTTCTCCACGTTCTCTGGGCGTCGAGCCGGGTAGTTGTATGGCTCAGTATAAAATATGTATTCAACAAACTCTTCAAAATCAGACACGTTTTGAAACAATTTTGGAAAAATAACGTCGAAAGCGTTGTTTTGAAGTCTCGAGGATGCCTTAAGGTTGGTCGGGAGGTACCTTGAATTTGACAGTTAATTCCTCGACTCGAGTAAGGGAATTGCTCAAGTCGAGGAGATATTTACCAACTAAGCATACAAACTTCTTCGAGTGACGTCGAGTCGAGTCGAGGAAATCTCGAGGAAATGATTAAGAATATGGGTGTCATTGACGATTCAAAAGTACTTGTAAAAGTTTATTTGAATAAAAAACATTTCTATTCTCTTCTATTCTATACGAGACCAGACGAGATCAGACGAGGACCAGACAAGACCAAACAAGACAAGGCAGACCAGACTAGACCAGACTAGACCAGACAAGACCAGACCAGACGAGACCAGAGACCAGACCAGAAACCAGAGAGACGAATCCAGAGGAACCAGACGAGACCAGACGACCACAAACGAGACCAGACCACACGGGACCAGACGAGATCAGACGAGACCAGACGCGACCAGACCTGACGAGACCAGACCTGACGAGACCGTGCGCGCACGCGCACGCGTGGCGCGCAGTGGCACCGTGGCTGGCACTGCGACAGGTCCCTGCGAGCTCGACAGCGCAATGGCAGGTGAGGCGCAGATTCGCCGTGGCCGGCACTTCGTCACGCCTCTGCGTGTTTGGCAGGTGAGGCGCAGACGCTCCGTAGCCGTCGCTGCGACGACGCGCTCGGCAGTGCACCGGCAGGTGAGGCGGAGACGCGCCGTGACTGACGATGCACCGTGCTCCAGCGCGCACCGACAGGTGAGGGGCAGACGCGCTGTGGCCGGTGCTGCGAGACGCCTCTGCGTGCTCGGCAGCGCATAGGCAGGTGAGGTGCAGACGCACCGTGGCCAGCGCTGCGCCATGCTCCAACGCGCACGGCAGCGCACCAGCAGGTGCAGCGCAGACGAGCCGTGGTCGGCGCTGCGACGCACCTCTGCGTGCTCGGCAGCGCACAGGCAGGTGAGACGCAGACGCGCCGTAACCAGCGCTCCGCTGTGCTCCAACGCGCGCGGCAGCTCACTGGCAGGTGAGGCGCAGACGTGCCGTTGTCGGCGCTGCGCTCCCATACGCTCGACAACGCACCAGCAAGTGAGGCGCAGACGCGCCGTGGCCAGCGCTGCGACACGCTCCATTGCGCACTGCAGCGCACCAGCATGC
Source organism: Oeneis ivallda (assembly GCA_029955525.1). Classification (NCBI taxonomy): domain Eukaryota; kingdom Metazoa; phylum Arthropoda; class Insecta; order Lepidoptera; family Nymphalidae; genus Oeneis; species Oeneis ivallda. Next base: position 13,728,929 of record JARPMR010000026.1, on the reverse strand, counting down.
GAGGCGCGATGCATCCTGGCCGGCGCTGTGCAACGACGTGCTCAGCAGCGCAACAGCAGGTGAGGCGCAGACGCGCCCTGGCTGACGCTGCGACATGCCCCTGCGTTCTCGGCAGCGCATCGGCTGGTGAGACGCAGACGCGCCGTGGCCGAGGCCGCGACATGCCCCTGCGTGCTCGGCAGCGCATCGGCTGGTGAGGCGCAGACGCGCCGTGGCCGAGGCCGCGACATGCCCCTGCGTGCTCGGCAGCGCATCGGCTGGTGAAGCGCAGACGTGCCGTGGCCGAGGCCGCGACATGCCCCTGCTCGCTCGGCAGCGCATCGGCTGGTGAGGCGCAGACGTGCCGTGGCCAGCGCTGCGACACGCTCCATTGCGCACTGCAGCGCACCGGCATGTGAGGCGCAGATGCATCATGGCCAGCGCTGTGCAACGACAGGCTCGGCAGCGCATCAGCAGGTGAGGCGCAGACGCACCGTGGCCAGCTCTGCGACGCGCTCCAACGCGCACGGCAGCTCGCTGGCAGGTGTGGCGCAGACGTGCCGTGGCCGGCGCTGCGAAGTGCTCCAACGCGCTCGGCAGCACACCGGCAGGTGAGGCACACACGAGCCGATGTCGGCGCTGCGCTCCCATACGCTCGGCAACGCACCAGCAGGTGAGGCGCAGACGCACCGTGTCCAGCGCTGCGACACGCTCCATTGCGCACTACAGTGCACCAGCATGCGAGGCGCAGATGCATCGTGGACGGCGCTGTGCAACGACGTGCTCAGCAGCGCACCAGCAGGTGAGGCGCAGTCGCGCCGTGGCCGACGCTGCGACACGCCCCTGCGTGCTCGGCAGCGCATCGGCTGGTTAGGGCAGACAAGCTGTGGCCAGCGCTGCGACACACTCCATTGCGCACTGCAGCGCACCAGCATGTGAGGCGCAGATGCATCGTGGCCGGCGCTGTGCAACGACGCGCTCGGCAGCGCATCAGCAGGTGAGGCGCAGACGCGCCGTGGCCAGCGATGCGACGCGCTCCAACGCGCACGGCAGCTCACTGGCAGGTGAGTCGTAGACGTGCCGTGGCCGGCGCTGCGACACGCCTCTGCGCATTCAACAGCGCACCAGCAGGTGAGGCGCAGACGCGCCGTGGCTGGCACTGCGACAAGCTCCGACCTGCTCGGCAGCACACCGGCTGATGAGCCGTGCTGAGCCGAACTGCGAACGGTCCACCATCTAGAGCGAGAATGACACGCAGAGCAAGGCATCAGCCACCCGTATTTATACCAAAGCATGCTTGTAATCAATACAACAATAAAACTAACACAATACTACTACTGGCTGACGCTGCGACATGCATGGCAGCACACCAGCAGGTGAGGCGCAGGCGCGCCGTTGCCTGCGCTGCGACAGGCTCCGACGTGCACGGCAGAGCAGCGGCAGCCGAGCCGTGCTGAGCCGACCTCCGAACGGTCCAACGTCTCGAGCGAGAATGACATGCAAGGCATCAGCCACCCGTATTTATACCAAAGCATGCTTGTAATCAATGCAACATAATATAACAACAAGACAAGTTAAAACGAGACGAGCCGAGCCGAGCCGAGCCGAGCCGAGCCGTGCCGAGCCGAGCTCCGAACGATCCGACGTCTCGAGCGAGAATGAAACGCAAGGCATGCTACCCGTATTTATACCAAAGCATGCTTGTAATCACTGCGGAACTCCTGAAAGCGGGTGGAAAACCGGTACTTAAGATCTTTCAGCGATTGTTCAATTCCGTCATCCACGAGGGCACAACGCCGGAAGCATGGCACAGGAGCGTGGTGGTTCTGTTCTTCAAAAAGGGTGATAATACCTTGTTGAAGAATTATAGACCCATCTCGTTGTTGAGTCATGTTTATAAGTTGTTCTCGAGAGTCATTACGAATCGTCTCGCTCGTAGGTTCGACGACTTCCAGCCTCCCGAACAAGCCGGATTTCGAAAAGGCTTTGGTACCATAGATCACATTCATACGCTGCGGCAGGTTGTACAAAAGACGGAAGAGTATAACCAGCCACTTTGCTTAGCGTTTGTGGACTATGAGAAAGCCTTCGATTCGGTGGAAACTTGGGCTGTGTTGAGGTCGCTGCAGAGATGCCGGATTGACTACCGGTATATCCAAGTGTTGAAGTGCTTGTATGAAAACGCCACAATGTCAGTACGTATACAGGACCAGACTACGAGGCCAATCCACTTGCAGCGTGGAGTGCGACAGGGAGACGTTATCTCCCCGAAGCTCTTTACCGCTGCGTTGGAGGACGTCTTTAAGCTTCTGGATTGGAACGGGCTTGGCATCAACATAAACGGCGAGTACATCACTCACCTGCGATTTGCCGATGACATAGTAGTCATGGCAGAGACTCTGAGAGACCTCAATACAATGCTCAACGATCTCAGCAGGGTTTCTCAACAGGTGGGCCTGAAAATGAACATGAGCAAGACGAAAATCATGTCCAATGCTCATGCACCGCTCCACCCAGTAATTGTTGAGAACTCTGCACTCGAAATTGTAGACGAGTATATTTACCTGGGACACACAGTCCAGCTAGGTAGGTCCAATTTCGAGAAAGAGATCAGCCGCCGAATCCAACTCGGCTGGGCAGCGTTCGGGAAGCTCCGAGATGTCTTCTCGTCCAAAATTCCTCAGTGCCTGAAGACTCAAGTCTTCGAACAGTGCGTGTTGCCAGTGATGACTTACGGATCCGAGACATGGTCGCTAACTAAGGGCCTCATAAGTAGGCTCAGGACCGCTCAGCGGGCGATGGAGAGAGCTATGCTCGGAGTGTCCCTGCGGGATCGAATCAGAAATGAGGAGATCCGTAGGAGAACCAGAGTCACCGACATAGCTAAGCGAGTCGCGGAAATGGGCGGGGCACATAGTTCGAAGAGCTGATGGTCGTTGGGGTCCCAAGGTGCTGGAGTGGCGACCCCGCACCGGGAAACGCAGTGTTGGCAGACCCCCCACCAGGTGGACCGACGACATCAAACGAGTCGCAGGGAGCCGCTGGATTCAGGCGGTGCAAGACCGAGGCCTGTGGAAGTCCATGCAAGAGACCTTTGTCCAGCAGTGGACGTCTATCGGTTGATAAAGAAGAAGAAGAAGATGCTTGTAATCAATGCAATACAATACAACAACAAGACAAGTTAAGACGAGTCGAGACGAGTCGTGCCGAGCCTAGCCGAACCGAGCCAGGCGAGCCGAGCCGAGCCGAGCCGAGCCGAGCCGAGCCGAGCCGAGCCGAGCCGAGCCGAGCCGAGCCGAGCCGAGCCGAGCCGAGCCGAGCCTAGCCGAGCCGAGCCGAGCCGAGCCAAGCCGAAATACAGAACTATTTTGTACAACTCTGCAAGCTAGGTAGGTTTAATTTCTAGAAAGAGATCAACCTTCGAATCCAACTCGGCTGGGCAGCGTTCGGGAAGCTCCGAGATGTCTTCTCGTCCAAAATCCGTCTTCGAACAGTGCGAGCATCCCCGCGAGATCAAAGTAGAGAGAGAAAAATATTCGGTTTCAGTAAACGAAAACCGGTGTTTGCGCTAAAAACGTCTGAGGGTTCTTTGCATTGCATCCGAAACGGTTTTAATACGGTCGAGGCGTCGTCGGCGGCTAGGCTCGCGCGCTCCGCCGTCCGCCAATCAGAGCCCGTCCTGGCGGTCGATTACATTTTTGTGGAATGCACTGTCGGATATACCTTGCCCACGCGCCCGCGCCGCGCCCCGCCGACACCTTCCCATTCGAATCGAGCTACCTCGCGTCGGACGGTCACGTTAACGACTCGTGTGCGCAATTGAATCTAGATAATATTGATACGCAACTGATTTGATTTGTGAATTTGTGATTTGTGAATTTTGGGAATTTTTCGAGCGCGGTCTGGAAAGACCTTTTTTTTTCGTTACGTACGGGATACGTGCGCCCCTTGGGAGTTGGCGCTATAGAATTGTCCGAAGCGATTGCCCCCGGCCGAGTCGGACTGGTTTTACGTCGTCACGTGTGGCTTTTTGAAGACGATTCCCTTGAGCATCATCGGGCGAGCGCCATCTTGGACTGCAGCGCTAATTAGTGAATTCGCCCCTTTTTGGATGGCATGGCGTGTTAACCGTTGAACTATCATCGTGTTTGTGTTTGTGTGTCTTGAAGAGAACTTGAACTCAGTGCTGAAACAGTGTTATTTGTGTTTGGGAGGGCGTGCTGCGCTCGCGATGTGCTGAGCTGACGTGTGTGAGCGACTTGAGTGACTATAATATTCTCATTGTGAAGGACTGCACCGAACTAATTAGTTGGACTTCCTAAGGGCGGCCGCACACTGGGCGCAGCTGGGTGCATTAGGGGCATACACTACAACACACCTCTCTCACAACACTTTACATCACACTACTTACGCCTCTAGGTACCTTCCGAAGAACCCACCGCGGAAACCCCAGGTAAGTGACTATCCTTACGTTATAATTTCCAGTGTTTCCATCGGTCATTTTGGGCCCGACCCTCTGGTTGCCCGTTGGGGGGCTACTGATGGGCCCTAGCTCGCTCAACCTTTGCCGGGGCAACTGAGGGCCGTATCAACCGGTGTTTATCGGTTTTTACGAAAACCGGTATTTATTAGGTTTGTTGTTGTTGTTGTTTTGTTTTTATGGCTTTTGACATGCCAGCACGGCACAATTTACTTTGCCAATTTCACGTAGCTTGAAGAAAACACACAGGAGATTGCTCGGTTATATCTCGATGAGGTTGATCGCGATTTTTCGGCTTTTATTCGAGGTACAATAGAAGGCTTGAAAAGTTAGCACAACCTACAACACAATGACAAAATAAACAAATTAAGAATATTATATAGGTATATAATACAAGTTAAAATAAAAATAGATATTATAACTTTATTTTGTTAATCATAATATATTTACATAAGAATTTAACATAAGGACTAAACACAAACATAAGGAGACATTCAACACTTATGGGACGGGGGATCTTAGGAGGGAGAACATCATAAAGTTTATGGAGAAGTTTGGGACAGGAGAAGAGAATATGAGAAGTTGACCCCTCATCCAAGCCGCATTCACACAAAGAGTGATCTTTAATTCTTAATTTGGCCAGGTGGACTGGAGTACAAGCATGACCAATACGCAGCCGGGTGATGGTTGAAGCAACCCATCGAACCATATTTTGATGAAAAAAGAACCATGGCCGTCGAGGGATTTCAGGTTGCATAGAAGCATAGTATTTGCCTTTGACCAATTTTGATGAAATCCATAATGTATTCCAAGAATTAATAAGGTCAGTTTTTGCCAGTGCACGAAGATCCTGAGTATGGTTTTTAAAATATGTAACAGAACCTGTCTCAGTAGCGAGTTTAGCAAAGGAATCTGCAGTCTCATTTCCTTTTATACCAGTGTGCCCCGGTATCCAAGCCAGAGTGACAGTCAATCTTTTCTGATGGCAGGTGAATAATGTTTCTTTAATTTTAAAGATGATGGAAACAAGTGCTCTACTACGGAAGGGATTTCCTTTAAGTGCTTGGAGACAACTTAAGGAGTCTGTCAGTATGATTGACTGTTGTATATTATGGGACTCTATAAAAAGGGCAGCTTCTAAGATAGCAATAGACTCTCCTGTGAATACCGATGTTTCAGGGGGACATTTGAATTGAAGGGTTATTCTATGTTTGGGAATCCAACAAGCGATGCCCACACAACCATCACTAGATAGCTTGGAAGCATCTGTATATATAGCTAAACAATCGGCCCAGTTATTTTGAAAAATTTCATTAAATTTAGAATTTGCATCCACTGTGTCTTTATTTATTCCTAAACTTACAATAAGAGGGGTGTGTATAAGCCCTGGGAAGGAGGAGGAGAATAAAGGAAGCTTAGGGGATGAGTACAAAGGGTGTGGTAAGTGAGTGAGCTTAAGATAGCTCTTTAGGAGACAAGAAGGGGTTTGGCTAGGCCTCATAACTGAAGCTAACTTACGGAGGTTATTTATTAAAGGATGGGAGGAAAGTTGCAAAACTTTACAAATGAAGCGATCACTGAGATATTGGGCCCGTAGAAGAATAGGAGGGTCAACACATTCCACCTGCAATACATTTGTGGGGGAAGATTTCATTGCCCCGAGAATTATCCTCAGGCATTTATATTGTAATTTATTTAGTTTTTCTGTGGCAGATTTATTAATCGGGTCTAATATAAACAATCCATAATCCATATGACTACGGACAATGGCATTATAAAGCAGTTTTTGAGTGTATGGATGGGCACCCCACCATACTCCGGATAAAGCTCTAAGGATATTAATAGAGCTTTCACATTTTCGGCTAATGTAGTCACAGTGAGCTACACCATTCAGTCTAGAATCCAAAATAACACCAAGGAATTTGGCTTTGCATGAAAGTGTAATGTGTTGGTCCTCGAAGGTGATATTAGGGAGGGAGACTTGTCTTTTTCTAGTGAAAATGACGGCCTTGCACTTATCGACTGATAGTGAAAGCCCATGTCCTGATAACCACTGACCTAGATAAAGCAAAGCAAAGTTCAATCGCGTAGAAATTTCGTCCATGGAGTTAGAGCTGATATAAAGTGCAATGTCGTCAGCATATTGCAAGATGTTACAGAAGCTGTCTACAGACAATTCGAGATCGTAAGTATAGATATTATAGAGCAGAGGGCTCAGAACAGAACCCTGCGGGAGACCTTTCCAGACCATTCTGGGGGGAAGGCTTTGGGATTTTGTTCTCACCAGAATAGTTCTGGACGAGAGAAGATTGCATATGATCTGAGTAAGTCTCGGCGGTATACTCAGCTGTAGCAGTTTCTGCCTGAGTAACGGGAGAAGAACACTATCATATGCTGCAGCTATGTCCAGGAATACACCCACAAGGTACTCTCCCTTAGCAAGGGCTAAACGAATGTCTGTAGAAAGAACCCCAAGGCTGTCGGTAGTGCCAAGGCCCTTCCTGAAGCCAAACTGGGACTTAGCAAGTAGTCCTTTGCTTTCCATTATCCATTCCAGACGGTTTTTAATCAAGTGCTCCATAATTTTGGCCAAAGTAGATGAGAGGGCAATAGGGCGGTATGAATTTGGTTCCAAGGGGGCTTTACCAGGTTTCTTAATAGGGATTATTATTTGAGTTTTCCAAGGTCCTGGGATGAATCCTGTTTCTAGAAACCTGTTAATCAAATTGAGAAAGCAGTGTTTTGCTTTATTGTTAAGTTTTACAATGAAGGAATATGGAACCCCATCCTCTCCTGGAGTGGAATCTTTAAGATCCGAGAGTGCACATTGCAACTCTGAGAAGTTAAATGGGGAGTCCATATTGTCTGAGGAAGGGAGTATAGTGTGAGGGTTGTAAGAACTTTCACACGGAACAAAAGGAGGGGCAAGCTTATCAGCAAAGGCATCCAACCAGACAGATGGGTCGTTAGAGGTAGGGTCGATGGAGGAAACTGACTGCCTAAATCTTTTTATTCTATTCCATACTAAGGTAGATGGCGATCGTGGATCCAGAGATTCGCAGAACTTTTTCCATCCTGCCTTTTTCTTCTTTGATACAGTCCTTTTAACCTTGCTATTTGAACGTTGATATTCCAAGAAATTTTCACGGGACATTAACATCGAGTAGGAACGTTCTGCATCCTTACGTTCATTTATTATATTGGTACATTCATCGTCCCACCAGGGAGGAGATGTTATAAAATCGAGTTTAGTCTTTTTGAGCGGTATGTGGAGGTCAGCTGAAAACTTTAAAATTTTAACAAAATCTACATAGTAGAGCTCTATATTTTCAACATCTGAAATTTGAGGTAAGTTATCAACTAGGATGTCAACTGATTCTGCAAAGGCAGACCAGTTGGCCTTGTTGATTTTGTATTTAAGGAATGGGTTAGGGTTATAAAGAGGGATAGGTTTTTGGGCTATTGAAAGTAAGATAGGAAAGTGGTCACTACCATGTGAACTAGGGAGGGTTCTCCAGGAGGTAAGTGATGCCAAAGAAGGAGAGCAAAGGGATAGATCAACAGCAGACCTAGGGTTCTGATGGGGGTATACTCTTCTTGTTGGAGATCCGTCATTGAGGATGCAAATGTTTAATTCATCAAAAACATCCAACAAAAGAGAGGAAAAGACATCAGATGAATGAGAACCCCAGGACAAGTGATGGGAGTTAAAGTCTCCCATCACAAGAACTGGGGAAGGAAGAGAAGAAAGGATAGATTTTAATTCAGGGATAATAGATTGATTTGGATGAGGAAGGTAAATTGAAAGGAAGGAAATATCCAGAGTTCTCACAGCAACGGCATTAAATTGTTGTGAGTGAGGGGGAAGGGGGATAGAAGAATAAACAAGTGAGTGCCTAAGAAAAATGGCACTACCTGCATACCCATCATCTCTGTCATCCCTGAGGCAGGCAAAACCTGGAACCCGAAAATGGGAGCCAGGGGCAAGCCATGTCTCAGAGATGGCAAGGATAGCAGGTTTATGAACTTTAATAAGATCTAAAATTTCATGTTTCTTTCTACGTATGCTTTGACTATTCCATTGGAGTATCTCCAAGGAATCCATTGCTGAGGATAGAAGCGATTTTGATGATAATTTGAGCAACGTTGGGCGGTAGGGGGTTTTGAGTTATATTTACAAGGATATTATTCAGAGATTTGGTAAGGTCATCAGTATCATTTGGTGATGTAGCATAGGAGTGCTCAGTATTTAGAGCACATCCATTAGGAGTGACAGAGGGACAGTTCCGGGTGATGTCCAAGTGTGCTTGTTGATCATAGCCCTTTGTTGGTTGGGGCCTGGGGCGAGGATTACGGATAATGGATTGCTTGTATGATTTATTAAGAGGGTGAGGTGTTTGAGTGGAGCGTAGTCTATTGGGAATGGGTGTAGGAGGAATAGGGGAGTAGGAGGGTGCAGTGAATATCTCTTTTGCCATATCAGCATAAGAACGCCGTACTGGAGGGAATCTAGCTGATGCATCTTGATAAGAAAGATTTTCCTCAGACATAAGCAACTTAATTGACTGCTGCCGAGAGTGTTCAGGGCAGCTTTTGCTTGTGGCCAAGTGCTTGCCAGTGCAAAGCAGACAAGTAGAATTTTCAGCTGTTACTTCACAGGCTTCACCTGAGTGGGGTTGAGAGCATTTGAAGCAACGCGGACTAGATCTACATTGAGTTTTAATATGCCCAAAACGACAGCAGTTCAAGCACTGGATTGTAGGAAGCCGGTAAGTTTCCACAGGTAGTGATGTGTGATAGGAAAAGATTCTTGAGGGGAGAGTTTGCCCTCTGAAAGTCAAGACTACAGTCTGAGTTGGAACCCAGGACACAACACCATCAGTAACATTCTTACGGTTGAATCGGCGAGCTTTTAAGACTTCACCACAACCAGCAGGAAGTACTAAGGAATTAATGAATTCTTCCAGATGCCAATCTACAGGTACACCTCTAACTATACCCATACGAGTGATGTTAAATGTGGGGATGTATGCAGCGTATTTTGAGATGTGGAGAATAGGATTCTCCAAAAACTCATTAGCAGACTGGGCACATGAGAACTCAACTGAAATTTTATTTCTGCCAACATTTTTAACTCCATCATTAATGACTGATTTTATTTTACTGTTATGTAGGAACTGTCCAAATTTAATTGCTCTAATAGAAACGCCGGCTGAGGGGTCAGACACTTCTCGAGATACGTAAACTACGTAAGGACCTTTGTCATTTCCGGTATATTTCTTGGGTGCATCTGATAACGAGGGGTGCACGTATACAGACTGAACAGAAGGAGCAGCAGAGCTTGGGTCTGTAACTGTTTTTTTTGATGATGAATCACCATTATCAACACGCATAGAACGCTTGGTACCACGTGTAGTAGTTTCAGAGTGCACAGACACGGACTGCGGGCTCTGAGTCGGTTCGGTCTCTATCGTCACATTGGCCCCGGGATCGGGGGGTTTAGGCGGAGGATCAACCTCCATAGTCCCACCACCAACTTCCACCAACACTTAAACTAAATACTCACGACAAAAACCAGCTATTGCACAAAAAATCTGTTAAAATAACACAATAAAACTTATTTAAAAACACAAAACCTCACTAACACGTGTTTTCAACAACGCAGACGCTAGCAAAGTCCATTTATTAGGTTTTTTTTAAAACCGGTTCACATCACTAACACGAACACTAGGATCAAAGAGAAATAGATACTATGTAAACTAAGGTACAGAGTTACAGACTCCAAATATCAATAGTTGTCAATTATTAAGAGTCAATTCAGAGTTTACTGTCTATGCATAATATTAGGCTGTATAGGAATAGTTGGTTGTTCCTGGTCTGTGGTTGGCGAATAGTGATCTTCGAACTATACATTTGTTTAATATATAATATCCATTAATCTGTGATTTGTTTTTTTTTGTATTAAAACCTTCCGTGGAACTTAAGGAACACACAAAAAAAAAATAACCGAATTGGTCCATCCATTCTTGAGTTATGCGCTTACCAACATTCATTTTTATTTATATAGATAAAGGGTATACATATATTAGTATTGTGTTTGTATTTATGTCAACCATGTCCCACACTTGCAGATCCCATTATGAAAAACTATTTACTATTAGTACACCCTATAGTAAGTGTATACAAATTACCAAAAGGCTATTAGAAAATATACTAACTATCTTTTATTAGGGCGAGCGGAGCGAGACCTAATACTATCCCACAACCTGAGCATTTTGTGGTTCACTTTATTGTGATTTGTGATTTAACACAGTAATTTAACTTTATATCCAGATGTGTAATCTGTCAAAAACAACATAATTTAAAAATCATTAACAGTTAGAAAAACTATGCGAGCCCTCACAAAGCTCAGCTTTTTGCTAGTATTATGCTATATAATAACTATTGTAATAGGTACTAAAAAGAATAAAATTGTTTCTTTTCAGATGTGAACTATGCTCAGTACATTTTTTTCCTGAAACAGACTACTCTTCATCATCCCTGCAGGTGAAATTTTACAGTGAAGATAGAATTTTGTAAGAATTTTGTAAAATCGTTCGACAAAGAAAACTAATAATATATTTACATAAAAATAAATGTTCATTTATATTCGCTAGAACAAAAAACCCGCTTTTTTCTTTTAAATCTGAACTGAAACCTTATTGATATGGTATTTTGACTCTAAAGAGAACTTGTATTTTAAAAATACCAAGTTCTCTTTAGAGTCAAAATACCTTATCTAGAAATTTAATTTGGGTATGTAGCTTATTTCCTCATTTGAATCTCCCGCCTTCAAAGACTTGTCACTGGGTTGAATGTAGATGGCGCTAGTAAGAACGGTCCCCCTTTTTTTAGTATGAAGTTATCATTCTTCTCCGCTAGGAGTAATAGTGTTCTGTGGTTTTGTGATATGTCCCTGACGAATGTCGAGCGAGACTCGAGAGTTTGGTCCATAGATAAAACACTATATAACTAAAAAAGTAGAGGTTTGGTCTGTATATGTATAATGTACTTTGTGCTCGAGAGTGACCTACTCGTAGCGGTGGGTCGTAATCGCTTTTACACGTAATCGGTTGTACGTAGTTTCGCGGGTACGCATAATCTGTTTCAGTAACGATTATTTTCGTAACTAGTTACTTCCATAAACAAAGCGACGATTTGTACACCTACTACTTACATGATCGTTACGCTTACGACTATAGAGTATAGAGACGATATATCATCTACAAGACAAACTGTTACGTGTTAAAAATGAGTTTTATTTATTATTTTAAATTTTAAATAATTTTGTCCAATCGGGCAAAAGTAAATAAACGAATGAAAAATTTAGTAAGTGAATGAACTTTCCTCCTCTATCCAGGCTTAGAACTGGCAAATCTATGGATTAAAAATTTGAGTATTTTATATATTTTTTTATTGTTTACGTTATGCAGGCGTATTTAGAAGTTAATATTTTAGATTAATTAAATTTAATGTATAGTTATGAGTTATTTTTTACAGAACACTATTTAAAGTAGGTCTATTATGTATACTTAAGTATACAAAATAGGTACATAAATATGCAATTTTTAGTAAATTTTAAATCAATTTGGATCTAGTTTTACATTTAAATATTACTAGCGGGCATCACCCGCGACTTCGTCCGCGTGGATATAATTTTTAAAATCCATGGTATACCAACCATACCATATAACCATGCAAAAAATCACGTCGATCCGTAGCCCTGTTGCGGCATGATTGAAGGACAAACCAACAAACCAACAAACCAAAACACCAACAAACAAACACACTTTCGCATTTATAATATTAGTAAGAACGTTAACTGTGTGTTAGATAGGCACGTAACGCAACATTCATCAATAGTCCATTACACAGGTAAACTAATAAAATAAGTCTAAAATTAGAACAAAAAAACCCCAATCCCAGGTCAAGTTTTCTCCCGACAACTATTATTAAAGAAACATACCTACATACTTAAGAAACATAATGAACTTTGTCGCAAGCATATAACGCACAAGTTCGCATAATCTTTATTTGCCATGTCAAAGTTTGTAGTAAAACAAACTATAACTCATTCTTTTTATTGTACGGATTATGTACCAGCCGACCTACCTGCTCGCTAGCTCAAATATCCCGAGACATTGGCGAAATATTTATGTTAAGTGTGTCATACGCATACAATCAATTGAAGTGGTTGTAACTTGTAACTTGTTTAAGTGGATGTGATAAGTGATGTGAGTTGAAGTACCCAGTGTCTGTGATTCGGTTACGCGCCGCGTCACTTGAACGCGTTGTTTATGAAGTGCTTACGTAAAATAATCGTTACATTCTGAACCACGAAACTACGTATTCGATTATCAGTCCCACAACTAGTTTCTCGAACCGATTACGTTACAAAACGCTCACTACTACCTACTCGAGACGAAATCATTAATCAACAAAGTAACCATTGAAGATGCGGTGTTGCGCGCCTTTCTGCAGAAATGCTGCAGACACTGTACCGGCGTCACGGGAGGGGAGGCGGATTAGTTTCCATGGGTAAGTAGGCTGTAGAGTGTAGGTATATTCGAGTTGACTGCAATGTTCGACTGCGGATGGCGATTGGCGAGGTCCTAGGTTTGATTCCCGGGTTGGGTACTAAAATGTGTTGGGGTCTTCCTGTCAAGAAATCCTTTTCGTGGAGTAGGCGCCGTGCCTCGGAGAGCACGTAAAGGCGTTGGTCCTGCGCCTGATCTCCTGTCTATCGGATTTCTGTCCCATCTGCCACCGGTTAGGAAAATATATTCTGCCATGAGCCCGCAAGAAACTCAGCAGTTGCTCTTTTCCTAACAAATTATTGCGATACCTATCATTATCATATTACCATGTAGGTGATCAAAGTGTAATGAGTGATACTATCTGTATCATGTGGGCAACTGGGTGCCAAGCTATTACCATGAAAGGAGATTGGCGAATTCCATAGAGTTTCTGACCCAGACGAACTGAACTGTGGGCCTCAAGCCCATATTCACGAATCAAACTTCTAGTTCTAGAAATCCAGTCTAACAAAAAAGTTCATCAAAGTCTATCAAATAAAGTTGGGAGAAAAAAGATATTCACTTGTATTGCCATGTAACTGTTATTTATAATGTGTACTTGTGAATAATTATAAGTTTGATCCCCATCTTCTAAAAATTTCGGGTTTACACAGAAATATACTCTGAAAAATATTAATTAAAATTAAATGATTTCTGAATCTGAAAAGTTTTTAAAAATGCTGGGTCAAAATTCGCCAACCTCCTTTTGTCACTAAGAAAATCACGAAGTTTATAATTAAACTTCGACTGAATAAATGTGTGTTATGCACTGAAAACCAGTGTTTTCACTGTTCCCATCCACTGCATGCTGCTTGATCCCGTAAGAAGACTCCGTAAGACATAATGCTACTAATTTCCAGCTTCCCGAGTGACGCGCGTCTCCGTGCGGCGTGGCTCAGCGCCCTGGGCAGGCAGGGCGCGCCCCTCCCAGACCCTGCTGTGGTCTGCTCGCAGCATTTCCTGGACGACGACATTCATGAAACAGAAAGTGGCTCGAGGCTAATTGATGCCGGAGCCATTCCTTCAACAGTGCTGGTAAAGATAAATGATAAAGATTTTCCATATAATGTATTTTTAGTAGTTGTGTGTAGTTTTAGTTACTGACATAGCTCAGAGAAACTGAAGTGAAAAATGGACAGGGCTCATACGAACTTGATGGTTGTAGGGGTCCCTAGGAGCTGGAGTGGTGACCCCACATCAGAAAGCGCAGTGTTGGCAGACCCCTCACTAGGTGTATTGTGCAAGGAGACCCCTCACTAGGTGATAGCCATCAACACTGTAGCAATTATTTTTAGACAATCCCACTGCTGAATTGGTCTGTTTCCTCAACACTTGTTGCAGCATTGTATGGTAACGGTGATGAGACAGTAACTAGTATATTGACTACCTGCCTGGAGCAGTGGTAAGCGCTGTGATCTTAAAATGATCTAGGGTCTAGGGTTCGATTCCCTGTTCACAATTTCAGAACTGAATGGGAGGCTTGGCCATGGCTAATTCTCTACCATCGAAGATGTGCCACCAAACGATTTAGCGTTTGGGAACGATGGTGGAAAAATAACTGATTAGGGGTATGGGTTAATTAAAACTGCCACACCCCCTTCCCAGTTAGTCTGCGGTGAGATCTCAGTCAAGGGCCGTCATGTCATGAATACAAACACATGTGTATCCACAGGTGTGCATGATGTGCCTGGACACTGACAACAAGATGTTTCTCATGAGTAAACACAAACTGGAAAAAGCCTATGAATATTTAACTGGATATGTGGTAAGTTGTTTTAATTAAATTTAATTAAAAATAATATTGTATATAAACCAGAAAAACAAATGACTTCATCATTTATCACCAGCTTGGGAACAGCTCCACTAATGTAATTTGTTGTTTCAGCCCTGCAACCAAGGGAACCTAAAGCAAACACTTTGTGTACAATGTGCTCAGAAACTGATGAACTTTAGTCGATTCAGAGACCAGAGTTTGAGAGCCCGTGCATTGATGATGGACTTAGTTGAGAAACATGAATTGGTGAGTCTTTTATCTTTTCTTTCTTCTTCCTTCTTCTAGCTGGGCCCATCTCCACACACAATTCAAAGACTACATTGAAAATTATTTATTTCATGTGGACCAACTTGTGGTTCTTATGACTAGTTAAGACTCTACCACCAGTTATAAAAAAAGATTCTGCAATTCTGTTACCTACTTGATTTAACATGCCTATAAGCTGAATCGCTACACAGTCCACGCGCCGCGTACTAATATTTTTAGGGTTGAGTTGGAATGTTTCTGGTGAAAACTATAGGTGTGGTACCTAAACATTACTCAGAAACTTAAGGAATAGAATATTCCAACACCTATTCTCAAGGATTCTATGCTTATTCAGTATTTTCAAGAAAATACTTTACATGCTGTATACAGCGTTACTGGAAATTCGATACATTCCTTTGGAGGGATAGAAGTAGAGCTCATTTGCGATAGATTTTGTCATGTGGTACCCTAGCCGATAGTGATTAGTTTTTGAGATAGTTAAATTTTTTTGTTTTTATTTCTAAATGCCGATTTTTGGTAAAAAAAATCTGTACCTAAAAGAATGCTCTATTTTAACCTTTTTTTTTGCATTATCTGATAGCTAACATTTCAACACTTCCTTGAGATAACAATAAGCTGAAGTAATCCTATAATGATGTAGAGAATCCTGAATATCTCAACAAAATTTTGTGGACGGATGAGTCCAAGTTTGATCGCGACGGAATCACTAACTACCATAATAGTCACTTTTGGACTCAAAAAGGTTCCAACCCAAGAAAGAAAAATGAAAAGGCTCATCAATATCGTTTTTCTCTAAACGTATGGATGGGAATAATCCATGACAACCTCATAGGACCCTACTTTTTTCCCCAAAATTTAAATGGCGAAACATATGAGAATTTTTTACGTAATGATATGGCGTTATTGCTGGAAGATGTCCCACTTGCATTGAGAAGGGAGATGATTTACCAGCACGACGGCTGTCCAGCCCACTTCCGCCGGGGAGTGCGTGAGTGGCTCGACCAAAATTATCCCCACCGTTGGATTGGTCGTGGAGGGCCAATTCCGTGGCCGGCAAGGTGTCCTGATTTGACACCTTGCGATTTTTATCTTTGGGGTCACATGAAGGAGCTCGTTTACTCTGTTAACAACCCAATTAATAACATTGAAGAGTTCAGGCAGAGAATATTAAGCGCAGCGCAACAAATAAAAGAAAATTTAACCTCACGTGTCACTAAAACCGAAATACGAAAGAGACTACGTGCGTGCATTAGGAACCGGGGCACCCATTTTGAGCAGGATTTGTAATCATTGAATAATAAATTGTGTTTTTGAATAAACTAAGCCAATTTTCATTTCTTTCCAACTACAAAAGTAACTTACACAAAAATGTTCTGAATGTCCTTTCGAACATTGTTTCGAACTAATAACTTTTTAAAATTTATGTTTTCTGTAAAGTTTTGTAGCATTTTAGATAGCTAGTGAAGTAAGTCATTTATTTTAATAATTTGTACGACACATTCCATACATTTTTTTTAAGCAAATTCACGATAAAGTGGCAATAAAAAGCCTTTTTTTCATTAATCTTTTGCGATTCCAAGTCCACAACAGGAAGTTTAATAGGATTACTTCAGCTTATTGTTATCTCAAGGAAGTGTTGAAATGTTAGCTATCAGATAATGCAAAAAAAAAAGGTTAAAATAGAGCATTCTTTTAGGTACAAATTTTTTTTTACCAAAAATCGGCATTTAGAAATAAAAGCAAAAAAATTTAAATATCTCAAAAACTAATCACTATCGGCTAGGGTACCACATGACAAAATCTATCGCAAATGAGCTCTACTTCTATCCCTCCAAAGGAATGTATCGAATTTCCAGTAACCCTGTATTCAATTATTCAATCTTTCTTCTTTTACAACTGATAGACCTACACAGGCATCAGTATATTCAATAATTTCTCAAAAACTATTTCTCAACAGATAACAAGGAGGCATATAAAAATGATAAATCGCTCAAAATACAGACTAAAGAGCCCTATGGTGGTGACAACACTAGGAGCTGATGTCTGTGATTTACACATACAAGAAGACACCTCAGATGACAAACAGACAGAATCAGAGACAACAATAGACACAGGTGTAGTGAAAACTGAAGAAAGTGATGAGTCGATGGTGATTAGAGAAGACATGCACATGATATATGAAGAGGATGATAATGCTGACAGTGCCAATAATGAGATAAATGAATATGACAGTAATACTGACAGTGTCATTAATGATTTTGTTGCATTGCACGACCAAATCATTTCTGATGATAGCATAATGTTGGATGCAAATCTACTAGATGATGCTCTTCTCAGAGCTCTCCAGAAGAAACCAGCAAATGTAGATCAGGTGGCAAAAATACAAGATCTGTTGAAGTTTGAAAGTGCTGACTTTGAATGTTCACTTTGCTCCGAGGAATTTGACCAAGAACTTGCGTACATGGAACATATGAGCATGCATGCCCAGGTGAGTTAGTTTTGTTAGTTAAACACTTTCATCCACTTGTTGGAGAAGTCACCCTCGACAGTGATTAGTTAAAGAAGTATAGATTGCTGAAGTCAGATCAAAACAAAGCTTGTGTACATCTAATTATAGATCTTGCAATTCACGAGCTTTAATTAATACTGCCATACTCCCTTTCCAAGTCAGCCAGCTGTCATCTTAGACTGCATCGTCACTAACCATCTGTCGATATGGCTGTCGAGGGCTATCATGTCGTGAATATCTAAAAGCAAGAATGGGGGCAACCCCAACAGCATTCTGACTCATCTAGCATTCCAATGCGTTCAGTAGCGGAGCTCTCAAATGACAGAAATGATACGAGTTCGGTTTGTGTTCGTCAGAGCGGGTCGGCTGCTGGTGCGAGCGGGACGACTGCAGCGTGCGAGCGCCGCGCCGCCGTCGTCGCCGGCCCCTCGCTTCCCTCACACGCGGAGATCAAGTCAGTATACCTGTGTGTTACTCCTCCTTGTTTATCACCCATGTTTGCTAAACTGTGACATCTCACGAATGAGGCCAGCTTGTCACAATGCGAGTCGTTGCTGCTCCTACCTCCGTGCTCCTACGGCAAATTTAGCTTTCTACAAAAAAGTATAGAAATGCTTTTGCCGTAGGGCGTAAGGGAAAAAGTTATTGAGGAAAAACTGGAGGAAGGTCGAAAATTTTGCAGCTTTTCGCTCAAAGCTTGCAGATCTAAAACTTGAGAAAATGTTAATTGACGATCCCTGAACAATGTCCCAAAGTTTCATTGACTTCCGACCTTTTTCCACCTATCCCCACTTTTTCCTACCTGTCGACTGGACTATTTTTTCAAGGAGCCATATTTCGGTAACGAATGCACATACAAACATGTTTGAATAATCTAAATTATAGGAAATTTAACGCTCTACAAAAAAGTATAGAAATGCGTTTGCCGTAGGACGTAAGGAAAAAGAGTTATTGAGGAAAAACCTGGGAAGGTCGAAAATTTTGCAATTTTCCCCCCTTCCTCCTTCAGCACAGGGTCCTGGTGGTCCAAAACTTGAGAATTAACCATCCCTGAACAACATCCTAAAGTTTCATTAACTTCTGACCTTTTTCCACCAAGCCCCACTTTTTCCTACCTGTTGACTAGGAATAGAATAGAATAGAATAGAAATGTTTTTTATTCAAATAAACTTTTTTACAAGTGCTTTCGAATCGTCGATGAGTCTACCACTGGTTCGGAATGCCGTTCCTGCCGAGAAGAACCAGCAAGAAACTCGGCAGTTGCTCTTTTCAAAATAAGTTTACATTCAATAGAATAGTTAAACAGTTCAATTACCACCTGCTGTCTCATGAATCGCTGGAAAGAATTATGTCCACGCTTTTTTATCATCTAAATAGTCTTCAATTGCATAATATGCTTTTTTCATGAGATTAGTTTTTACTGATTTCTTAAACTTGTGTAAAGGCAAGTCTAAGATCGACTGTGGAATTTTATTAT
Organism: Oeneis ivallda; assembly: GCA_029955525.1. Lineage (NCBI taxonomy): Eukaryota > Metazoa > Arthropoda > Insecta > Lepidoptera > Nymphalidae > Oeneis > Oeneis ivallda. The sequence continues at coordinate 13,709,828 of JARPMR010000026.1, read as the reverse complement.
AAAACGTTACGCCCATTCCCACAAATGTCTTTCGGACCCTCTTGAGGCGACATCGAGGAATCACGAGCCTGTTTGGATTTCTAACTTGCCTATCGTGTAAATCACCCTTTTTTTTGTAATTCACGATGTTTTGTTTGACAAATATTATATTGTTGTAAATATATTGTGAAGCTACTGTAAGAATGCCTATTTCTTTAAATTTTTCTCGAAGGGAATCCCGCGGTTTTAAATTATATATTGCGCGAATTGCCCTCTTCTGCAATACAAAAATTTTTCCAATATCGGCTGCTTTACCCCATAATAAGATTCCGTATGACATAATACTATGGAAATATGCAAAATAAACAATTTTTGCAGTTTCATGTCAGTTAACTGTCGAATCTTCCTAACAGCGTAAGCAGCAGAGCTAAGCTTGCCAGCAAGTGTTGCTATATGGGTGCCCCATTGCAGTTTTGAGTCCAGGGTTAATCCCAAGAACACTGTGGAGTCCTCACTTTTCAAGGGTTCATTACTTATCTTTAAATTTTTACTGACAGTTCTTGTGTTGGGCAATAAAAACTCAACACACTTGGTTTTTTTAGCATTTAAAAGTAGATTATTTGCCGTAAACCATTCAGAAACTTGAGATAATGCAATATTTACATCGTCAAAATTGTCTTTCGTCCTATCGACTTTAAAAATCAAAGACGTATCATCAGCAAATAGTACAATATCGCAAGTATTTTGGACAAAATGTGGTAAATCATTTATGTAAATCAAAAACATGAATGGACCTAGAATAGAACCCTAGAGTACACCCATTACCGAGGCTGATCCGGATGATTTCACATCATTGACACATACTCTTTGAACACGATCACTAAGATAAGACGCAATGAGGCTAAGCGCAAAATCTTTAATACCATAGTGGCTCAGTTTAAGTAAAAGGGTCTCGTGATCAACGCAGTCGAAAGCTTTTGATAAATCACAGAAAATACCAATGTCATTCTGTGAGTTATTCCATGCATCGAATATGTGTTGCAACAGCGTTGCGGCTGCATCGGTTGTTGATCGACCCTTAGTAAAACCGTACTGCTCAGGGTGAAGAAGTTTATTTAAATTAAAGTGTAGAAGCAGTTGGTTGAGCATTATTTTTTCAAATATCTTGCTGAGAGTTGGCAAAATTGAAATTGGTCTGTAGTTATTCGGGTCACATTTGCTTCCCGATTTAAAAAGAGGTATTAATTTACTACATTTCATCAGGTCTGGAAAAGATCCAGAATCTACAGACTTATTAAAAATTAAAGCAAGATAGGGCGCAATAATATCAATGATATTGTGAATTATTTTAACTGATATTCCCCATAGATAGATAGATAGATAGGCTATCCGAGTGCCCTGATAATCCAATTCTGAGTATTGGCTTGCCGTACGTTGCGACAATTACCGCAAATATAATTATTGCGAGCTCCAGTTTGTGGGGCATCTTTATTTTTAATCTATTTATTATTATTGTTTAGTTTGGCTTTTGTGAATTTCTTGTATTTATTTTTTGTAAAATTTGTACCTTTTGGGTTTTTATTGTCTGCAAATAAATATTATAACTATTCTGTCCGCTCCACGCTCCACAGGCCCGACCCCGCCGGTCCGCACGACGGCCGCGCTCCGGCAGGCGTCGCGCACACTTCAGGTGAGTGACTTGTTAGTTAGTAGCTCGTGACTGCGACTTCGTCTGCGTGGAGTTCGGTGTTCAGCCTACGGCACTCTCCAGCTCCTCAACTAAACACATCCGTTGCTCCGCTGCAGCGTGATTGGAGAACAAACAAACTCACTTTTGCATTTACAATGTTAAAATGAAAGTGTATAGTTAGCTCACCACGAAGACGCGTCAAAGTCTACGTCTCAATCGCTTACCAAAGCATGTGTATATGATCTGCCGCTATGTTATGAGTAGTGTTAGTCTACGGTGACACATATAAGTCACATATGTCGATATGTGTATCGTAGACGCCACTTGGCAGTAGAAAATCGAATAAAAGCAACGCGACGTTCGCTGCGGACAGTCGAGTTTAACTATTATCCTGATAGGTCCGAGCCCGCACACCACTGAGTTGTCAATAGAGTAACTGATAGTAACCGCCTACCATCCCGTAGTGTCAAAGCTCATTGCGTGACATACGCTTCACTGAGAGCGCTGTGCGTAAGACACTTCTATCTCTCGACGTCAATAAGGCGAGTGGGCCGGACTGTATTCCTGCGGTTGTATTGAAAAAGTGTGCCTCGGAGTTAACACCGGTCTTAACGCGTCTGTTTCAACAATCTTACTCTTCCAGCACTGTTCCGTCTTCGTTGGAAGACTGCTCTGGTCCACTCAGTTCCGGAGAAAGCCAATCATTCGGATCCCTCAAATTATAAGCCTATCGCGATTACCTCTCTACTGTCCAAAGTTATGGAGCAAATTATTAACACCCAACTGCTGAGAAACCTTGAGGAGCACCAACTCATCAGCGATCGTCAATACGGCTTTCCTATCGGCCGATCTGCTTGTGATCTCCTTGTATACCTCACGCATCGTTGTGCGAATGCTATTGACAGAAAGGGGGAAGCTCTAGCGGTCAGCTTCGACATCGCTAAAGCCTTCGATCGAGTTTGGCATAGGGCTCTACTTTCGAAGTTGCCATCCTAGGGACTTCCCGTGAGGCTGTACGATTGGGCCGCTAACATTGTTCATGGGCGCGGCATCAAAGTCGCTGTCGTCAGTTTTTGCTCCGAACCTAAGCCCAGCAATGATGGCGTCCCACAGGGCTCCGTGTTATCGCCTACATTGTTCATTCTGCATGTCAATGATATGTTGCAAAACAGCAAAACAGCAACATCCATTGTTACGCGTATGACAGTACTGGCGATGGTCTTCATAAAGGTCATGCACAATTCTCTCGCGCAATGCTGTAGGAGAGTACATCCAAACTTATGTCTGACATTGAGGCTTCTCTCGAGAAAGTGTCAGTATGGGGTTCACAAAACCTTGTGCAATTTAACCCTTCAAAAACACAAGTTTGTGCGTTCACCGCCAAAAAGACCCCCTTTACCACACCTCTTCTCTTTCAGAAGACTTCGCTTACCCCTTCCAATAGCATTGGGATTCTTGGTGTTCACATTTCGAACGAAGTCCTGTTCCGGGATCACTTAGAAGGGAAGGCTAAATTTGCCTCTAAAAGACTTGGGGTGCTCAACAAGTCAACAGAGCTAAGCGGTACTTTGCGCCAGAGCACAGGCTCCTACTTTATAAAGCGCAAGTCCGCCCACACAAGGAGTATTGCGCTCACCTTTGGGCCGGAGCACCTCAATATCAACTCCTTCCATTTGACCGGATTCAAAAGAGGGCAGTACGGCTTATGGACATTCCCAAACTAACTAGCTCACTGGAAAGCCTGGAGCAACGCAGAGACGTAAGCTCTCTATGCGTATTCTATCGGCTATATAAAGGGAGTGTTCTGAAGAGCTATTTGACTTTATCCCACCCTCTCTCTTCTACATCCGCAACGCACGCCACCGAAAGCAACTCCACCCACACCACCTTGGTGCCGGAGCACTTCGACTATCCGTTGTGCCAGAACTTTTTCCTACGAACTACCAAACTGTGGAACCAACTCCCATCGACTGTATTCCCGCGTAATTACAACTTGGGGTTATTCAAGGGGCGGACTAACAAATTCCTGAAAAGCCGGCATGCATTGGTGGTACTTCTGGTGCTACAAATGTTCATGGGCGGCGGTAATCGCTTCTTCAGGTGACCCGCCTGCTCGTTAGTTCGCTGTTTTTATTAAAAAAAAAAAAATCATTTCACAATATACATTTAGGCAGTGTTCGTGCGATTTTGAAACGAAAAACGCCATCTAGTGGCAGTTTGCAGAAACTTAGTTCTGTTACATTGTCCTATATTCTGACTATTGATTATTGTGAAGAACCACAAGTATATTACATGTAATAATAAATAAATTTAATGTGTCAGAAGTCAGAAGTTTCTTGAGATAAGTGATAATTTGACAGTTTTCAATATGTCGAAGGTCAATAAAGTTGCGGGAGGAAAATTTTTGGCATTAAAAAAGTTAAGTATTGGAGGTAATATTAAACCAATTAGCCTGAAAGCAATTTATCTACAATCTGGAGACGATGGTACAAATCTTTCGTTGAAAAATTGAAAATTATTGAGTTCATGTAGGCCAACATGTGGCTCAAGACAACTCAAAACTCTACCAGCAGTTCGAACAGCACATTCTACTGAGAAGGGCCGGCGAGAAACTCTTAGCTCTTTTTAAAACAAAATGTTACACCATCATTATGTAAAATGCTTATTCAAAGTAATAACGCATCTTGTGGGCAGCTGGATGCAAAGTCGATTGTTTCTTTACAATTTTCTCATTAACAAATTCATTGTTACCTCGACTTGTAATGTATTTTTACACATTGTTTAAATCTGTGTAATGGCAAATGTATTCATTTCTTTGGTATCATAATCTTGTATATACTCGTAAGCGTACACTCAACCCCACAAAGGATTTCTGTACTTTGCGCATACGACATGACGGTGTAACTTAGTAGTTATTACTCTCAAAACGCGTGCCATAGTATGCCGCTAGTGCACCATATGCTGCTGCCGTATCCTCTGATGCGGACACTTCTTGAGGCCAGTTGGTGACGATGGAAGTTAAGTAACTATTATAGTATCTCTTCACACATATTCCGAGTTTGTGAGTTTCAGTTGGCAGCTGAACGATCGCCGCTCAGACGGCGAACAGCCCCCCGGTGCTACACTTGTGCGCTTAATTTTAATAATTTGCTTGTTATTTCTTAGTCAGCGGTTTGAACTGTTACTGAATTTCTTCTATTTATATTTCTGTTCAAAATTTGTCTGATCCATACCTACTCATTAATATCGTGAATGCAAAAGTGTGATGTATTTGCATGGGCACACTCGCGGACCGCGAGAGTGACATAGGCGTTGTGTCCTGACATAACGAAATGTTCCCGCAGGATTTAAAAAAACTTAAATTCATGACATCGCGGGTAGAAATAAATTGAATTGTTCATCAGTTTATTTGTGAAAGTAATAATTCTAAAATGTTCACACTTCTATAACAAAGAATTCAATTGTTTCAGTTGCTCCTTTGCCCTCGAGTGTCGCGACCAGCAATGACAGCGAAGAGCGCTCAACTGAAGAAGCTATCACAACAGTCAGCGGCGACTTAGACTACCGATCTGCCGATAGCGACAGTAGAACAAACGATAACATCGACAGATACACGAATTGTATAGTGAAACTATACGATGTATTCGGTAAAAAAGTTGTGCCAAAACGAGATGCATCTTTGACGAAAGCAAGAAAAGTAGTTATTTCTTGTGACAGTCAGAAAGACGTTAATAATATGAGTTATGAGTCAAAAAGTCAGAATGAAGCTCCCGCCAGAGATTACATTGAACAAGCTACTGCTGAAGAACAAGTTAACATATCAATAAATTTTAAGAGAAAAACTGGTTGTTTAAATAAGGATATTACGAAACAATTTTATCATTCATCTAACAGTAGCGTCCTTATTGAGGATAAAATGTATATTTGTGACTTTTGTCGGGCAATGTTTCAACTAAAAAGTCTGTTAGTAAAACACATCCAGAGCCACATGAGAGTAAATAGATTTACTTGCGAGATTTGTCAACACAAATGCAGATGTAAATACAATTTAACGAGTCACATGAGGACTCACACTGGTGAAAAGCCTTTCTCTTGTAAGTTATGTGAGTATAAAGCTGCTCGAAAAAGTCATTTAGTAGTTCACATGAGGAATCACACTGGTGAGAAGCCTTTCTCTTGTAAGTTATGTGAGTATAAAGCTGCTCAAAAAAGAGATTTAGTAGTTCACATGAGGAATCATACTGGTGAGAAGCCTTATTCCTGTGAATTATGCGAGTTTAAAACTGTACAAAAAGGTCATTTAGTAGTTCACATGAGGAATCACACTGGTGAGAAGCCTTTCTCTTGTAAGTTATGTGAGTATAAAGCTGCTCAAAAAAGAGAATTAGTAGTTCACATGAGGAAGCACACCGGTGAGAGGCCTTTCTCTTGTAAGTTATGTGAGTATAAAGCTGCTCAAAAAAGTAGTTTTGTAGCTCACATGCGGCTGCACACGGGTGAAAAGCCTTATTCGTGTAAGTGGTGCGTGTATAAAGCTAATCATAAAAGTAATTTAATAGCTCACATGAGGCTGCACACAGGTGAGAAGCCTTTCTCTTGTAATTTATGTGAGTATAAAGCTGCTCAAAAAAGAGATTTAGTAGTTCACATGAGGAATCACACTGGTGAGAGGCCTTTCTCTTGTAAGTTATGTGAGTATAAAGCTGCTCGAAAAAGTAATTTAGTAGATCACATGAGGAATCACACTGGTGAGAAGCCTTTCTCTTGTAAGTTATGTGAGTATAAGGCTGCTTATAAAAGTCTTTTAGTAGTTCACATGAGGAATCACACTGGTGAGAAGCCTTTCTCTTGTAAGTTATGTGAGTATAAGGCTGCTTATAAAAGTCTTTTAGTAGTTCACATGAGGAATCACACTGGTGAGAAGCCTTATTCCTGTGAATTATGCGAGTATAAAGCTGCTTATAAAAGCCATTTAGTTGATCACATGCGGCTGCACACGGGTGAAAAGCCTTATTCGTGTAAGTGGTGCGTGTATAAAGCTAATCATAAAAGTAATTTAATAGCTCACATGAGGCTGCACACAGGTGAAAAGCCTTATTCGTGTAAGTTATGTGAGTATAAAGCTGCTCGTAAAGGTGATTTAGTAGTTCACATGAGGCAGCACACTGGTGAAAAGCCTTATTCGTGTAAGTTATGTGAACATAAAACTGCAACTAAAAGTACTTTAACAGCTCACATGAAAACACATCGGTGAAGGTCCCTTTCTTGTTAATAATGCAAGTGTAAATGTGCAGCAAAAAGGACTACTTACACTCACTGCTATTGTTAATGTGCTGAAAGTTGCGTTCTTGTGGGGCACAGGAGAACGCACACTGGTGAACAGTGTTAAGTTATAAGTTTATAAATGTGTACTAAGAAATGACCTGATGAAACACATGAGAACTCACACTGGCATCAGGTTACTTTCCCTTGTAAGTTATAGGATGACAAATGTATATAAAATGTAACTACCTACACAATATGAGCATGTACACTGGGGAAAAGGCTTTTCTTTTCAACTGTGCAAGTGTAAATGTGCAGCAAGAGTTAATTTGTTGACACATAACAAACCAATCTGACAAGGAGTCTTATTCTGAGCCATGTCACATGTTACTCGCACATCGGCGACATCGACACGTAATCGCTAAAGCCGCATCTGTCAGTCTTTACTACTTGCCCGAGTCAAAATTTAAATTCATATCAAATATTGCGCGGCCGCGCCGGTGCGGATCGAATCCACATCTCTCGATAGTTGCGACTGAGTGTGTTGACCGGCGGGTGGTCTGGTCAACACACTCAGGCGCTCATTCGTCGTGGTACGTATCTACTCGTATAATATGTTATAATTATGTCATTAAACCAAGAAATAAGCCTAAAATCTACATGAATAATTAACCAAATTTTTGTTTTAATGTATATAATATGTTTTAATTTAAGTTTTAATTTCTCTGTAAGTGAGCATGTTTTGTTCTTAGAGAATAAATTCTTTAAAACTTAAACCTAATTATAACATTATCGTAATTGTTATACTTATGCTTGAGCCATTACAAGTGACGACAACATTGGGACCACAGCAATGTGAGGATGCTGCACGAGCCGTCATCGACAAAGGGACGCCGCTCGGACGCAGGCAGCCGGCTCGCTGGGCGACGCGGTAGTGGCGGGAAAATAAATAAAATACGATAATAAATCGTAAAATTTGGCTTAATTTTACGATTTATTATCGTTTTAATATTAATTTAAACTTTATAGCTTATTACAATATAGTATATGTTATACTAGTTTTTAAAATCAGAAATAAAAAACAAATCCTAAGCACTATTTTGTATTATTTCCCTCGATCTTCATTGCCTGTTATCGACTATAGACAAATCCTTTTTAAATCCCCGACAAAAAGATAGGTGTTCCATAAGGCCTGTAAGAGTAAGCGAGAAGTCCGATAAAAGTATCTTTATAAATTATAGCTAAGATCCATCTAGATAACGTTAGCTTTCAGAAAATATCGTACCTACTAATAAATGCGAAAGTATGTTTGTAGTAGTTGTTGTAGTTGAAGTTTACTTGTTTTATTTATATAGATGTTTAAGTCGGCGGTACCAAGTTCGCCGGGTCAGCTAGTAATTTAAAAAATACTTAAAAAAAGCCGACTTCAAACGCCACTGAAAAGTATAAAATAATTTCAGTTTGTAGTTTGTACACTTATGTTGAAGTCGGGCGGGCCTAAATCTTCTTCTTTGTCAACCATAGACGAATGATATTTACTACCGTAATTTGTCAAAGTTGTCAACCGATAAACGTCCAATGCTGGACAAGGGTCTCTTGCATGGACTTCCACATGCCTCGGTCTTGCACCGCCTGAATCCAGCGGCTCCTGTGACTCGTTTGATGTCGTCGGTCCGCCTAGTGGGGGGTCTGCCAACACTGCGATTCCCGGTGCGGGGTCGCCACTCCAGCATCTTGGGACCCCAACGACCATCAGCTCTTCGAACTATGTGCCCCGCCCATTACCACTTCAGTTTCACGACTCGCTGAGCTATGTCGGTGACTTTGGTTCACCTACGGATTTCCTCATTTCTGATTCGATCCCGCAGGGACACTCCGAGCATAGCTGTCTCCATCATCATCATAGTAGCAGTATGATTGTATTTTATTTTTATTTGTTGTCATAGCAGCAATAGAAATACACACTGTGAAAATTTCAACTGTCTACCTATTACGGTTTACGAGATACAGCCCGCTGACAGATGGACGGACAGACGGACAGCGGAGGCTTAGTAATAGGGTCCCGTTGGCACCCTTTGGGTACGGAACCCTAAAGAGAAAAAAAAACGTGCAACCAACGTGTTTGATCTTAGGATTGTCACAAGTTGTAAGCGCCTTTTATCAATTGAATAAGAATAAAAGAAAACAAGCATAAAAGTTTAAAAACTGCAACCCGCCTAGACTGCGAATTTGATGTAAATTCGAGATGAGTTCGAAATGAGAAAACTCGCCAATAGTATTCATAAACGCTGAAGTATCATAGTTACCAACTAGATGGCGCTGAGCGACATTAAGCCGCGCTATACGCCACCGCCTAAAAGAGTATAAGACGATATAGGAATGATAATACTGCTTCCTCAATCATCAGTTTTTTTCAAAATTTTTGAAGTGGACGGGATCACGGGGATTCCGATCCATAATATTAAAAAGAAAAAACTTGAGTCTTGAGAGGTGTCAACTGTCAAGGGACACCCGTACCCGGATGGAACGGAATTGGACTAGGTGCACCTAGTACAAAATTTACCTAGTACGTACGTAGTAGTAGCACAGGAGTAAGGTAACAGAGCGGAAGCTACATACAAACGGCTCGCGGCGGGCTCACCCATACATAGCGCAACGCTGTGTGCGTGAGCTCTCACCGACACATTCACCGACACGCCACGGCGCGCCGCTCAGGGTAACTCAGGGTCAGGACATAAGGGCTGACGGTCGTGCGTTTAGTGGTAAAATAGACGAAGAGTGAGTGATTTAGATTTATTTGTGTACTTAAATAGTGTAAAAATGCCAAACTCTTGCACAGTTTGTTTAAAATAACCCAAAGACAATAAGGACATTTCCTTTTTTTATGTCAGAGATAAAGAGAAGTAAGTACTTTTTTATAGGTATAGGTACGTATTAAATTAATTAATAAATAATATTAAAATTCTTTGTTATTCGACCGATTTCGTTTAAAATCGATATTTGGGCTTCCCTTGGGCCAAGAAAGAGGAAATGGATGCCAAAATTTTAAAGTCACCGCCATATTGAAATTCTTTGTTATTCGACCGATTTCGTTCAAAATTGATATTTAGGATTCCCTGGGGTCAAGAATTAGGAAATGGGTTCCAAAATTTTAAAAAGTCACCGCCATATTGAAATTCTTTGTTATTCGACCGATTTCGTTCAAAATCGATATTTGGGCTTCCCTTGGGTCAAGAAAGAGGAAATGGATGCCAAAATTTTAAAAAGTCACCGCCATATTGAAATTCTTTGTTATTCGACCGATTTCCTTCAAAATCGATATTTAGGCTTCCCTGGGGTCAAGAATTAGGAAATGGGTTCCAAAATTTTAAAAAGTCCCCGCCATATTGAAATTCTTTGTTATTCGACCGATTTCGTTCAAAATCGATATTTAGGCTTCCCTGTGGTCAAGAAAGAGGAAATGGATGCCAAAATTTTAAAAAGTCACCGCCATATTGAAATTCTTTGTTATTCAACCGATTTCGTTCAAAATCCATATTTGGGCTTCCCTGGGGTCAAGAAAGAGGAAATGGATGCCAAAATTTTAAAAGTCACCGCCATATTGAAATTATTTGTTCCTCGTCAGATTTCGTTCAAAATCGATATAAAGGCTTCCCTGGGCCATTATTTGTGAAACAACATTAATTGTGAAGTTATGGCAAAAATACTGATGTTCATTAAAAAAAATTTATTAATTTATATTTTTGTTAATTTAAGTATTTTTTGTTCAAGTTCAGAATATAACTGAAATTATACATAATTATACAAACTTTAAAATATTTTTATTTTTTCCTTAAATTGTTTACATGCATCAGGTGACAACCCTAGCAGAATAGGTATACTTCTTCGACCTTGTTAGGAAGCTTCCTCTCTGTTCGGAATATTTACTCGTGTGGTAGTAGCCTAGTAGCACAGAATATATTTATAATAGTACTACGTAGTAGTAGTACGAGTCGTACTATGTGGCGGCGCGGGGCGTACGAAATTCTAAAGCGGTTTCGTGGACTGTATTCGATTTAATTTTATTGGGTAGTGGTAGTGGACAGAGACTTTGGGTAAACAGAAAGGAAACTGGTACTGACCTCGGCTGGGCTCTGGATTCTTCTAGACGTTTTCACAGCTGCATGTAAACGCGTGTCTTGGAAAACGGCCACACGAGAGAATAGACGTTTGGAGGAGGATGGTTACGATGTAGAAATAAAATAGCGTGTTCGTAACTCAATGAGTGTAGCCGTGAGAATATATTTACAACTTAAAAGGTAAAGTTTATATACAAATTGTACAACAAGATGAGGGGTAGGGAGTGAGACTCCAGGTATGTTTTGACTGTGAAAATAACTTAAAAGTAAACCGTTACGGACTAACAATAAATTGGAAAGCTTATTACCTAGTTCCTACTTACTACAAAATGTTACAATAGAAACCTTAACTAACTTATGTAAACAATGGTGGCAATAATTTGCGCAAGGATCAGGCGTCTAACGAAATGTTTCGTCCTCTAACGGGACCTATTCCCTAACGGTGCGATAATGGTTTCCTGTCTGTACCGTGGGTACGGTACAGGAGTCCCCCTCAAGCGAAGCGTACCGGCAACTTGATGATGCGGCCAGATCGTGTTTGTTTACAATCATCAGGCCGTGATGATATGATGCTTGATGCCTTGTTGGAAAGAGTTTCATGGGTAGCCGTTGTCATAGGTAGATCAGTTGGCTGTGTCTCTATATCTTGTAGAACGTAGGCAGGCTTCAAACGGTCGATTGAGATGTTTGCTTGACGACGAGGTAACTGGATCGTGTAGACCTTGTCTGTGCGTTTTATAATTTTGTAAGGTCCTTCATATGGAGTTTGAAGTGGCTTGCGTATTGCGTCGGTCCTAACAAACACGTGAGTGCATGTGAGCAAATCCTTATGCACGAACATGTGTTTATTATTATAGTACTTGGCCTCTTGACGCGGTCTGAATTCTCTTATTTGTGCGCGTAGTTGTTCGACGTAGGTGGAGTCCATAGTAGGTGAAGAACTTGTTGAACTTTCGGCAAAGAATTCGCCAGGCAATCGTAGGTTGTATCCGTAGGTAAGTTCTGCTGCACTTACGCCTGTATCTGTACGAAGGGCGGCGCGCAGGCCTAACAGTACAGTAGGCAATTCGTCGAACCATGTGCTTGTGTTAGACAGCCTTATACGTAGAGCAGTTTTCAGTGTACGGTGCCATCTTTCTACCATGCCGTTGCTTTGCGGGTGATAAGGAGTTGTCCGATTTCTCTTGATTCCCATTAGGTGCATTAGATCCTGGAACAGCTGCGACTCAAATTGAGAACCTTGGTCGCTTGTCAGGGTCTGGAAAATTCCAAATCGACAAATCCAGTTTTTATAGACGACATCCGCGATCTTTTCGCTGCAAATGCTATCTATAGGTACAGCTTCGGGCCATTTGGTGAGTCGGTCGATCATTGTTACTAAGTAGCGATGTCCTTGTGGCGTCGTAGGTAACGGTCCAACAATATCAACGTGTATGTGTTGGAAACGATCTTGCTAACTGTGTGGCGTTGCACTTTGCTCTTCTGGCAGCTAATACAGGTTTTCGTCCATTTGCCGATATCCGCTTGCATGGACGGCCAAAAAAACTTTCTTGTAATTAGCTTTCTAGTCGTTCGAGTTCCGGGATGGCTGATGTTGTGTATGCTTTCATATACTTCGCGTCGATACTGTTCCGGTATGTACGGTCGTATAAACTGTGTGGACGTCTCGCAGTACAACTCGATATTGGTATTAGGTATATTAATTTTCTTGAATGTGAGGTTGGGTTGTTGCAATAATGTTTCGATGCTGCAGTCCTTTTCTTGAGCGTTTGCAATTACGGTGAAATCAATGTTTGAAGGGCAGGTTATTGTTTCGATGCGACTAAGAGCATCTGCGACGATGTTTTGTTGGCCGGACACGTGGCGAATGTCAGTTGTAAACTCGCTGATGAACAAAAGCTGTCTGGTTCGCCTCGGTGTCTCGGTCGAAGAATGCGCTTTGTTTATTGCGTAGGTAAGTGGCTTATGGTCGGTGTATACAATTAATTCTCTTCCTTCAAAAACTTTTCTAAAATGCTTCATAGCCATATAAATGGCTAGTAGCTCTCTGTCGTATGTCGAGTAGTTCTTCTGAGCGTTGTTGAATTTCTTTGAGAAATATCCAAGTGGTTGCCATTTTTTATTTACGCACTGCTGTAGCACGGCTCCTGCTGATAGGTCTGAAGCGTCGCTGAATATAGCAAGAGTAGCGTTATGAGACGGGTGGGCGAGTAAAGCTGCGTTAGATATGCTAACTTTACATGCTTCGAAAGCGTTTGCCCCTTCGCTGGACCACTCGATTACTGTTTTATCCCGTTTCTTTGTATTGTGCAGGTATGCATTTAACGGTGCTTGAATCAGTGCGGCGTTTGGAATATGGTCGCGGTAGAAGTTTAACATTCCCAGGAAGCGTCGTAATTCCTCTATTGTTTTTGGCCTGGGATACTCGGTGATTGTTTTGATTTTTTCTTCGGGCGGCTTTATACCTGCTTCGGACACGAGGTAGCCGAGAAATTTTACTTCCGTTCGGCCGAAAACACATTTCGCAGGGTTTATAGTGATGCCGTTATCTTCCAAGCGTTGCATAACAGTCCTCAAGTGTTCTTTGTGTTCCTTTTCGTTGGTTGATGCGATAAGAACGTCGTCGATGAATGGAAACACGTAATCGAGTCCTCGTAGTACTTCGTGTATGAAACGTTGGAATGTTTGTCCGGCGTTTTTCAATCCGGGACACATACGCGGAAATTCAAATAATCCCATTGGCGTTATGATTGCCGATTTTTCGATATCCTCCTCTCTAATACTTATTTGTTGATATGCGCGATTGAGGTCGATGGTTGAGAATATTTTCTTCCCGGACAGCTGGTGTGTGAAATCTTTGACTCGTGGCACGGGGTATCGATCGGGTTTTGTTATAGCGTTCAGTCTTCGATAATCACCACAAACTCTGATATCTCCGTTTTTTTTAGGTACGATATGAAGAGGTGATGACCACGAACTCTTGCTTGGTCGGCATAACCCTTGTTCGATCATATTTTCGAACTCTTTTTTCACTCTTTCGTAGCGATGTGGTGGTATAGGGCGGGCGCGACAATGGACGGGTTGACCTTGGGTTTCAATGTAGTGCTCAACTTTAATCTTGGGACATAGTTGCATTGATGATAATCTTGTGATTCCGGGGAAATCCGATAGTATTTTGTGGTAATCTTCATTGACATCGATGCTTCGAACTGTTGGAATATTTGTTGCGCGGACGAAAGATTGCGTCGTTAAGCTAGTTTTTCCGTCGATGAGTCTTCGATTCTTGATATCAACGATTAGCTGATGATAATCAAGAAAATCTGCTCCGATGATTGGCTTGCTAACTTTTGCGACGATGAATTTCCATTTGAATGGTCGGCGAAGATTAAGGTCGAGTTCCATCGTCTTCTCTCCGTACGTTGGGATGACTGTATTGTTTGCGGCGTAGAGATGAAAATTCAATGGCTCCGGTGTTTGACCTTTTTTGGGTGGCAACACCGATATATTTGCGCCTGTGTCGATCAGGAATGTTGTCTTTGTTTTCTTATCGGTGACGAACAAGCGGTATGAATTCTCAGGTACGCCGGATCCCGCTTCATCCAGCGTAGTCGTTAGTTTTCCGACTTCGTATTTGCGCTTTTGAATGAGCATGGCTGTGCGCATTTCCTTGCATCAATGCCGAAACGACGATGGTAGTAACAATAGGGCATCGGAGTTGCACTTCTTGATCTGTTGTTAATGAGGTAGCAACGGCTTGTAGAACGTTCTCTTCGGAAAAATGGTCTGCTATTGTGTTGAGTCTTGAGCGCGGCGATTTCACGTGTCAATTTGCTGATTGCGTCGATAACAAAATGCATATCACTGCTTGTAGTGTGCGACGTGGTAGCTGCGACGGCTGATATTTGTGAGCTGGAGTTTGACTCCATCATCGAGTCTGCTATAAGCGCAAGCTCGTCGATTGCAGTCTTGGTGATGAAGTGCTGGCTGGCGTTCAGTACGGTTCGAATGTATGGCGGAAGGTGATTCATCCACATTAGCCGTAGCGTTGAATCGGGAATATTGTCACTGGCAAGGAATTGCATACGGCGCAGCAGTTGCGAGGGCTTCTGGTTTCCGAGTTCTATCTCTGAAAGTAACTTCTGTAGCTGGCGACTGTCAGATTCCTCGTATACGGAAATCAGGCGATTCTTCAGAGCTGTGTACAGGTCTGTGGCTGGTGGATTGCACAGTATGTCGGAGATTTGCTCGATGTCCTGTTTTTCGAGCTGAGCGATGACCATCTGTGCCAGTTGCTGTTGTCCTTTCTTGAGTTCGCTCGTAGCTGCTTCGAAACTTATGAACCATAGGCGTGGCTTGTCTCGCCAAAAAGGTGGAACGCGCAGTGAGAGTGATATGGCGGCGATTTCTTCTTGGCCTGCAAGGTGTGCTTGACCGGAGATGAATGACTGCTGTTCTTGGGCCATTTTGTCTTGATGTTCTTCTGAGGTAGGCTTCGTTGATAAGCTCGTCGGCAGGCTACGTTGGAATTTGATAAACTCAGGCGGTATGCTCGGCGGTAAACTTAGTCGGGGGTCACCACTTTGGAGGAGGATGGTTACGATGTAGAAATAAAATAGCGTGTTCGTAACTCAATGAGTGTAGCCGTGAGAATATATTTACAACTTAAAAGGTAAAGTTTATATACAAATTGTACAACAAGATGAGGGGTAGGGAGTGAGACTCCAGGTATGTTTTGACTGTGAAAATAACTTAAAAGTAAACCGTTACGGACTAACAATAAATTGGAAAGCTTATTACCTAGTTCCTACTTACTACAAAATGTTACAATAGAAACCTTAACTAACTTATGTAAACAATGGTGGCAATAATTTGCGCAAGGATCAGGCGTCTAACGAAATGTTTCGTCCTCTAACGGGACCTATTCCCTAACGGTGCGATAATGGTTTCCTGTCTGTACCGTGGGTACGGTACAGACGCAAACCAGCGTTTCTCCGGGCTGGATAACAATCTGCTCACAGTTCACTTTAGATAGTTTATTATCACTAAGTTGTAGGCAATTATTTGGCGTCACAATGGGGTTTTGATGCACTTTCAAAGTTCTTGCAAGTAGTTAGACGCGGCGGTAAGCGATGCGGTCGAACGAACGAATATCAATCCACCACAATATCAATCAATGAAGTGCATTAGCTGCGTGCATTTCTTCTATCGTTGCAGGTCAGGGACATGTTAGATAAGGAGAGGTAATTAGAAGGCAGGAAGGTCGAAATTTGAGCAAACCTAACAATTTCGCGCATCGGCGCGACCACTAGGTAAATTTTGTACTAGGTGTACCTAGTCCAATTCCGTACAAATACCTACTCGTTCCTAATACCTGTTCCACCTAGTCCGAACGTTCGTAGTTTTTTCGATTACATTGTGGTCGGTATTTTCGCGGTACAACATTGAGTCTCCGTAGCCTAATGGCTCCGGCAGTCGCCTAACAGTTTAAAGTCGATGGTTCGAACTGAAAATAGAAAATTCAGTCTGTCGAGCTGGGATTCGAACCAACGACTTTTAACTGTTAGGCGACTGCAGAAGCCACAAGGCTACGGAGACCCAATATTGTACCGCGAAAATACCGAACACATCAATGCCAAATTCACATTCAAAAAATCGGCCAAGTGCGAGTCGGGCCTCGCTCTTTTAGGGTTCCGTTAAAAAAAATTAAATAAAAATATTTCTATGTACCTACCCATGGAAATATTTTAATTTAATTTTTTTAATTTAATTTAATTTTTATTATTTGTTATTATAACGGCAATAGAAATACATAATATGTGAAAATTTCATGTGTGTATCCATTACGGTTTACGAGATACAGCCCGCTGACAGACGGACGGACGGACGGATGGACGGACAGCGTAGGCTTAGTAATAGGGTCCCGTTAGTACCCTTTGGGTACGGAACCCTAAAAAGTGTCGATCAGTGTCGAGTGTCGGTTCAATTTTGTCTTAATTTTTTCCATCTAGCCCCCTTCCGCACCGCGCGATAAGGAACTACGTTCCAAAACGCGACCCTCCTCTCTAAGTTACCAACGCCTGCTCTCCTATTTCGGGCACATCATGCGACGTGGGGATGATAGTCTGGAAAAACTTATTGTGACGGGCAACAAGACTGGCCTCCGATAGAAGCCGATGGAAGCAGTTAATTCACACGAGATTGCAACAACACCAGGACAACGATCTTCAGAAACGAAGGAACGACTGGAGAGAGAGAGAGATGTGTCTGACATTCAGTGTGTTCGCACAGTAGATAAATCACAGAGTAACTTTGTACCTATATTACTTACCAGTTGTTAGTTGCAGTGTGGACAAAGTAGGTGATTTTTATCTTCTAATATATAAAATTCTCGTGTCACAATTTTAGTTACCTTACTCCTCCGAAACGGCTTTACTGATTTTTACCAAATTTTATATGCATATTCAGTAGGTCTGAGAATCAGCTACTGTCTATTTTTCATACCCCTAAGTGATAAGGGTGACCCACCCCTAAATATTTTTGCTGGCGGTACGAAGTTCGCTGGGTCAGCTAGTTTTTGTATATTATATTTTAGGCTACCTACCTACATATGACGAGAATCCGCGACGAAAACATCTGAATGGCGACTGGTCGCCGTTGAAGCTGCTGCAGGGACAAGGTATTCATATTAGCTAATTATACAGCCGATAATATTATGGGATGGCTCTGCCAAGTACCAGCTTGCTGCATTGGATTCGGTGGACAGACGCGCCAGAAGACTCATTGGCGACGAATCGCTAACTCCAAACTTCAAAGTCTGGAACATCGGCGCAAGGTTGCCTGTCTGTCGGTATTCTACAGGATATATTTCGGAGAGTGTGCTCAAGAGCTATTCGAACTAGTTCCTCCATCACCCTTCTACCACCGAACCGCAAGGCATCGCTCGAATCTGCACCGCTACGTGGTCGAAATTCCACGAACCCGCACTAAGCGCTTTGCTTCCTCGTTCCTAATACGCACCGCTAAAATTTGGAATGCCCTTCGGCTTCCGTTTTTCCAACGGACTATAACTTGGGTACCTAATCAAGAGTGAATAGGCATCTTCTAGGCAAGCGCGCTCCATCTTAGGCTACATCTCCACTTACCATCAGGTAAGATTGCAGTCAAGCGCTAGTCTATATATAAAAAAAAATACAGCCGTGATGATTTGTATGTGTATGTATTTTAGGTACGTTAACCGTAAGTAGAATCCAAAATCCCTCAGTGCCTGAAGACTCAAGTCTTTGAACAGTGCGTGTTGCCAGTGATGACTTACGGATCCGAGACATGGTCGCTAACTATGGGCCTCATAAGAAGGCTCAGGGTCATGTCACCCAGCGAGCGATGGAGAGAGCAATGCTCGGTATATCTCTGCGAGATCAAATCAGAAATGAGGAGATTCGTAGGAGAACCAAAGTCACCGACATAGCTCAGCGTGTCGCGAAACTGAAGTGGAAATGGGCGGGGCACATAGTTCGAAGAACTGATGGTCGTTGGGGTCCCAAGGTGTTGGAGTGGCGACCCCGCACCCGGAAACGCAGTGTTGGCAGACCCCCCACCAGGTGGACCGACGACATCAAACGAGTCGCAGGGAGCCGCTGGATTCAAGCGGCGCAAGACCGAAGCCTGTGGAAGTCCATGCAGGAGACCTTTGTCCAGCAGTGGACGTCTATAGGTTGATAAAGAAGAAGAAGAAGAAGAACCGTAAGTATGTATCCTGAACTTAGAATCAATGTGGTCACCTTAAAGAATGAAATAAAACACATAAGTTACATTACATAGTGATTACATAGGAATTTCACTACGTAACTTATTTGTTTTAATAGTAAGTAAGTAAGCAAGCTGTGATAGCCTAGTGGTTAGGACTGTGGTCTCCTATTCGGGGGGTCGCAGGTTCGATCCTAGGTAGCACCTCTGACTTTTCGGAGTCAAGTGCGTTTAAGCAATTAAATATCACTTGCTAAACATCGTGAGGGAACATTAAATATCACTTGGAAAACATCGTGAGGAAACCTGCACACCTGAGAGTTCTTCATAATGTTCTTGAAGGTGTGTGAAGTCCGCCAATTCGCATTGGGCCAGCGTGGTGGACTATGGCCTATAACCTTTCTCTGAGATGAGACCTGCGCGCAGTAGTGAGCCGTTGATGGGTTGCTAATGAATGCCTTTCAGATTACTTGGCGTCAAAGATTTGTTTTAAGGTTGAAGACAAGGGTCTGCCCGCGAAATTCAAATTTAATTTGTTTTCTCGCAATTTGTAAACTAATACGACAAAATAGGCTTATGGCCTTCTTATTGCGCCAGTGGAATTATCATCTTCACAGGTTTAGGTACATAAAAATCTTTACTTGAAAGTGACCAGTTTAAGAAATTAATCAAAATTGAGTTGGACGTGAGTTACTCACAAATTAGTCGATATTTTGATTAATTTCTTAAACTGGACACTTTCAAGTATAAATTTTTATATAAACCTGTGAAGATGATACTGCCATTGTCGCAATTAGAATGCCATAAGCCTAGTTTGTCGTATTAGTTAACAAATTGCGAAAAACCAAATTAAATTTGAATTTCGCGGGCAGACCCTTGTCTTCAACCTTAATTAATAGGAAGAGAAATTCGCAGCTGTCAAAGTCAAAATTTAATTTCAAATGAAAAAAAAAATTGGTTTTAGGGTTCCGTACCCAAAGGGTACCAACGGGACCCTATTACTACACTAGCGGCACGGTATGATGGCCGGTTTGACACATTACAATAGTGATGTGGAATGTCAATTTATTCTCGAACAAAAAACAATTAAGTTTTGTTTTTGTACCTGATTAAATAGGTTTAATAAAACAAAAATGTATATGTTTATTTAATTTATTTGAACGAACTGAATATTTGAATGAAAATGAATATACATACTTTATATGCACACAAGAAACATATGAATACAAAAGATACCAAAAAAGGTGCCACAAAAGGCCATAATTAATCAGATTCGTCCATACTACTATTTTCACTGTCGTCACTGCTATCATCACCTACATTAATAATTATATGTTCGTTTTCTATAATATTATCTATTTTCACATCTCTTTCATAATCTTCCCTTATTAATTTAACAGTTCTATTCACAACCTTTTCCCAGTCTCCTTTAGTCACATGTTCACAAGCTTCTTCTAATAATTTTAGCATTTTTTTTGTGGTAAATGGGGGTTCTGTATTGTGTCTTGCAGCATATCCCTTAATTTGAGCCCACACCAACTCAATCGCATTATACTCACAATGGTAAGGCGGTAACCGTATAACTCTGTGCCCATGTTCTAATGCTATTTCGTCAATGACGTATCGGATCTTGGTTGGTTTGTTTTCTTTTAAAAGACGTACTAATTCCGCTTTTAACATATTCATGTTTGCATCTACGCCATTTTTACGAAGCCATGCGACGATATCAGCTTTCTTTTGGGATTGGGCAGGTGGCTTGTCAATTTGCATCGAGTGGTATGGGGCGTTGTCCATAATTATAATAGATGGTTCAGGGAGGCTACACAACATTGAGGTAAGCCATTCAGTAAACTTTTCTCCATTCATGTCTTCATGATAGTCTCCAGTGGTTTTTGACGCAAAAGCCATGAGAGAACCTTCGACAAACCCGTTGATGGTTCCGGCGTGACAAATTATAAGTCGCGATCCTTTTCCTACAGGAACTTTGGAAGTAGATGCTGCTGTGTCATCGTTCCAAGAACGGCCTACAGTATGGTTAGCATTAAGCCATGTTTCATCCAAGAACACAACATTTTGCCAATTTTTGATTTCTTTCACTTGCCGTAAAAAAGTATACCTTGCCATCGCTATATCAAATCTTTCCATCAATATTTTGCGTTTGTTACATTTTTTGTATCGAAATCCAATGGTCTTCAAAATCTTCGTTAAAGAAATTTCCCCACCGAAGAATAATCCAGCTTCCTTCAGTGAATGCACCAACTTTTTTCTTGTTGGATACTCCTTCTGTAAATAGTAGCCGTAAACATGTCTTCGGATAGCATCGGCATCAAAGCTATCGATGCCTACGACTGGTTTTGCTCGTTTTCTCTTTTTTGGTGTGTGAAGTTTATTTTCTTCTGTGCCAGTCTCGCCATATTTTTTTTTAGTTATCCGTCTAACAGTTCGTTGTCCAATATTAAGCGCATCAGCTACGCGTTCAACCACTGACGTTATAGGTAAAATTGGCCCTCCATTTTGAGCTTCACGATCGAAATAGTTACGAAGGCGTATTACGAACTCACGTGTCTGACTATTTAGAACAGTTCTCTGCGTACGTTCGGTCATATCGACGAAATCCACAACAAAGGGCTTGAACAGAGTCCAAATTAACGAGCAAGGGTCAACAGTAATGCAGTATCAATATTTGAAATCCAAAGCCAGGTCAAAACTATATCACAATCGCATTGCACTGACAGTTTATACTTTTCGAAGCAACGTCAATTCGAAACTGCTTTGTTTTGCATTGAGCATTGACGCGAGTTTGCCGGAGGTAGTAGTTGTGCTAGCCAGCGATCCTATGTGACGATCGTATTAGATTCCATTTTTAAAAATTTTCAATTTAGAAAACCAAATGCCGAGTTGTGGTATATATCATATAAAAATAAAAATTTTACCTTTTGTATGAAACAGCTGATATTTTTTTGCGATTTCAGAGGTTTGTCCACATAGTGAAAATTGTTCATATTCACAAGTACATTCACCCCTTAAATGGTGCAAACTGATTTTTCTACACTTGAATACATTTTAGAAATCAATTTAATAAATAAATTTTGAGTCCTAAACCTAAAACTACATTCGATAAAATTTATGAATCTCTGCACATCACTATCGTCAATAAAGTAATACAATTATTTCCTTCAAAGTCGTTATCAATTAATACGGAACTTCATGAGCGGACAAACGTCAAACCGGCCATCATAGCGTGCCGCTAGTGTAAGCCTACGCTGTCCGTCCGTCCGTCCGTCCGTCTGTCAGCGGGCTGTATCTCATAAACCGTAATAGATAGACAGATGAAATTTTCACATATTACGTATTTCTATTGCCGCTATAACAACATATAATAAAAATTAAATTAAATTAAAAAAATTAAATTAAAATATTTCCATGGGTACATGAAAATATTTTAATTTAATTTTTTTTAACGGAACCCTAAAAGAGCGAGGTCCGACTCGCACTTGCCCGATTTTTCGCAATTTGTAAACTAATTCGACAAAGCAGGCTTATGGCATTCTAATTGCAACAGTGGCAGTATCATCTTCACAGGTTTATATAAAAATCTTTACTTGAAAGTGTCCAGTTTAAGAAATTAGTCATAACATCGACTAATTTGTGAGTAACTCACGTCATTTCGTCCGTCTCGTCATTTTCCATAGAAACGTGTACGGATTAATCGGCTTTTCGATGCGTACACGACTCTGGAAAATGCCAGTTCTGTATAGGCAAATTCCGAATCGATCCTCACAAATGTGGTTTCACCCTAATGTTACGTCTTAGATCATAGATAAGTAGCGTTACGTTATGTAGTAATTAATATCTAATCTGTGGCACAGACAAGCATCCACAGCACCATAGACTTAGAATTTTTTCACATTCTACGCCTATGCACAGCACAGACCAGCCTGGCGATCGCGTAACTTTTATCGCTGTCCATAAAGAACTATTTTAATGTCAAAACATGGTTTTGGCCAATAGGAGAAGCCTTAGATCATATTTTGACATTAATGCAGTCCTTTATGGACAGAAAAATTACGCGATAGACCCCCAGGGCCCTGATTCTATATCTCAGTTGCTATCAAAAAATGACAGCCACTGACATATATTATTTTTTATCCATTGAAGGTTTGCTAATATTTTGAAAAGAGCAACTGCTGAGTTTCTTGCCGGCTCTTCTCAGCAGAATCCGCTTTCCGAACCGGTGGTAGAATCTTGACGTGTCATAAGAGCCACAGGTTGGCCTACATGAAATAAATAATTTTGAATTTGAATTTGAATTTAGGAAAATGATGCTTTTACGAACATAGACAGTGGATAGCCACTGACACATATTTTTTATCCATTGAAGGTTTTCCATAAATAATAATAATTAACATACCATAATAGATAACCCAGACTCCTTTACATGCTTTTTAGGGTTCCGTACCCAAAGGGTACCAACGGGACCCTATTACTAAGCCTACGCTGTCCGTCCGTCCGTCCGTCCATCCGTCCGTCCGTCCGTCCGTCCGTCTGTCAGCGGGCTGTATCTCGTAAACCGTGATAGATAGACAGATGAAATTTTCACATATTATGTATTTCTATTGCCGCTATAACAACAAATAATAAAAATTAAATTAAATTAAAAAAATTAAATTAAAATGGGTAGGTGGGTAGATGGAAATTTTTTAATTTAATTTTTTTTAACGGAACCCTAAAAGAGCGAGACCCGACTCGCACTTGGCCGATTTTTCATTTGAATCATTTGCTTCCTTTGAGCCTATAAAGGAGGCTTGTTTAGAAATTGTTAAAACTTAACAGACTAAAGTCATGAAAAAATCGAATTGATTAATGACCATGATTGTTTTTTAGAACTAAAAACTAAAATTGAATAATTCCGACTGTATATACCTAATCATTAATCTGTGACTATTACTCCTAGCCTAGCGGAGGTCTTGAGAGCAATAGTGTTCTGTGCTTGAGAGAACCAATTTGGTTGGAAGTTGGAACTAGAAATCATAAAAACAAACAGAATTAAATCCAACTTAAAATTAAAATGTAAAAAGTTACCTATATTGATTGAAATATTATTATTTGCGATCAACTACGGCTTTGGTATGCTGTATTTATAAACTAAATTTTGCTACATTTGCGTGTGCGTTTTGTGATTTGTCTCTGACGTTGACGAATGTCGAGACTCGAGGCGAAATCAACAAAATAACCCTTGAAGATGCGGTGTTGCGCGCCTTTCTGCAGAAATGCTGCAGACACTGTACCGGCGTCACGGGAGGGCAGGCGGATTAGTTTCCATGGGTAAGTAGGCTGTAGAGTGTAGGTATATTCGAGTTGACTGCAATGTTCGACTGCGGATGGCGATTGGCGAGGTCCTAGGTTTTGATTCCCGGGTTGGGTCTAAAATGTGTTGGGTTTGTCTGTCAAGAAATCCTCTTCGTGGAGTAGGCGCCGTGCCTCGGAGAGCACGTAAAGGCGTCGGTCCTGCGCCTGATCTCCCGTCTATCGGTTTTCTGTCCCATCTGCCACCGGTTAGGAAAATATATTCTGCCATGAGCCCGCAAGAAACTCAGCAGTTGCTCTTTTCCTAACGAATTATTGCGATACCTATCATTATCATATTACCATGTAGGTGATCAAAGTGTAATGAGTGATACTATCTGTATCATGTGGGCAACTGGATGGCAAGCTATTACCATGAAAGGAGATTGGCGAATTCCATAGAGTTTCTGACCCAGACGAACTGAACTGTGGGCCTCAAGCCCATGTTCACGAATCAAACTTCTAGTTCTAGAAAACCAGTCTAACAAAAAAGTTCATCAAAGTCTATCAAATAAAGTTGGGAGAAAAAAGATATTCACTTGTATTGCCATGTAACGGTTATTTATAATATGTACTTGTGAATAATTATAAGTTTGATCCCCATCTTCTAAAAATTTCGGGTTTACACAGAAAAATACTCTGAAAAATATTAATTAAAATTAAATGATATCTGAATCTGAAAAGTTTTTAAAAATGCTAGGTTAAAATTCGCCAACCTCCTTTTGTCACTAAGAAAATCACTAAGTTTATAATTAAACCTCGACTGAATAAGTGAGTGTTATGCACCGAAAACCAGTGTTTTCACTGTTCGCATCCACTGCATGCTGCTTGATCCCGTATGAAGACTCCGTAAGACATAATGCTACTAATTTCCAGCTTCCCGAGTGACGCGCGTCTCCGTGCGGCGTGGCTCAGCGCCCTGGGCAGGCAGGGCGCGCCCCTCCCAGACCCTGCTGTGGTCTGCTCGCAGCATTTCCTGGACGACGACATTCATGAAACAGAAAGTGGCTTGAGGCTAATCGATGCTGGAGCTATTCCTTCAACAGTGCTGGTAAAGATTGTTCCATGTAATGTATTTTTAGTAGTTGTGTGTAGTTTTAGTTACTGACATAGCTCAGGGAAGCTGAAGTGAAAATGTGCAGGGCTCATAGTTTGAAGAACTTGATGGTTGTAGGGGTCCCGAGGTGCTGGAGTGGTGACCCCACACCAGAAAGCGCAGTGTTGGCAGACCCCTCACTAGGTGTATTGTGCAAGGCGACCCCTCACTAGGTGATTGTTCTGTAGCAATTATTTTAAGACAACCCACAGCTGAATTGGTCTGTTTCCTCAACACTTGTTGCAGCATTGTATGGTAACGGTGATGAGACAGTAACTAGTATATTGACTACCTGCCTGGAGCAGTGGTAAGCGCTGTGATCTTAAAATGATCTAGGGTCTAGGGTTCGATTCCCTGTTGGCACAATTTCAGAACTGAATGGGAGGCTTGGCCGTGGCTAATTCTCTACCATCGAAGATGTGCCACCAAACGATTTAGCGTTTGGGAATGATGGTGGAAAAATAACTGATTAGGGGTATGGGTTAATTAAAACTGCCACACCCCCTTCCCAGTTAGTCTGCAGTGAGATCTCAGTCAAGGGCCGTCATGTCATGAATACAAACACATGTGTATCCACAGGTGTGCATGATGTGCCTGGACACTGACAACAAGGTGTTTCTCATGAGTAAACACAATCTGGAAAAGGCCTATGAATATTTGACTGGATTTGGGGTAAGTTGTTTTAATCTAATTTAATTTAAAATAATATTTAAATAGGACAAAAGCATATTAATGTATATAAACCAGAACAACAAATGACTTCATCATTTATCACCAGCTTGGGAACAGCTCCACTAATGTAATTTGTTGTTTCAGCCGTGCAACCAAGGGAACCTAAAGCCAACAGTTTGTGTACAATGTGCTCAGAGACTGATGAACTTTAGTCGATTCAGAGACCAGAGTTTGAGAGCCCGTGTGTTGATGATGGACTTAGTTGAGAAACATGAATTGGTGAGTCTTTTATCTTTTCTTTCTTCTTCCTTCTTCTAGCTGGGCCCATCTCCACACACAATTCAAAGACTACATTGAAAATTATTTATTTCGTGTGGACCAACTTGTGGTTCATAAAGGGTTCTTATGACTAGTTAAGACTACCACCAGTTATAAAAAAAGATTCTGCAATTCTGTTACCTACTTGATTTAACATGCCTATAAGCTGAATCGCTACACAGTCCACGCGCCGCATACTGATATTTTTAGGGTTGAGTTGGAATGTTTCTGGTGAAAACTATAGGTGTGGTACCTAAACATTACTCAGAAACTTAAGGAATAGAATATTCCAACACCTATTCTCAAGGATTCTATGCTTATTCAGTATTTTCAAGAAAATACTTTACATGCTGTATATTCAATTATTCAATCTTTCTTCTTTTACAACCGATAGACCTACACAGGCATCATTCAATTCAATATTTTCTCAAAAACTATTTCTCAACAGATAACAAGGAGCCATATAAAAATGATAAATCGCTCAAAATACAGACTAAAGAGTCCTATGGTGGTGACAACACTAGGAGCTGATGTCTGTGACTTACACATACAAGAAGACACCTCAGATGACAAACAGACAGAATCAGAGACAACAATAGACACAGGTGTGGTGAAAACTGAAGAAAGTGATGAGTCGATGGTGATTAGAGAAGACATGGACATGATATATGAAGAGGATGATAATGCTGACAGTGCCAATAAAGAGATAAATGAAGATGACAGTAATACTGACAGTGTCATTAATGATTTTGTTGCATTGCACGACGAAAACATTTCTGATGATAGCATAATGTTGGATGCAAATCTACTAGATGATGCTCTTCTCAGAGCTCTCCAGAAGAAACCAGCAAATGTAGATCAGGTGGCAAAAATACAAGATCTGTTGAAGTTTGAAAGTGCTGACTTTGAATGTTCACTTTGCTCCGAGGAATTTGACCAAGAACTTGCGTACATGGAACATATGAGCATGCATGCCCAGGTGAGTTAGTTTTGTTAGTTAAACACTTTCATCCACTTGTTGGAGAAGTCACCCTCGACAGTGATTAGTCAAAGAAGTATAGATTGCTGAAGTCAGATCAAAACAAAGCTTGTGTACATCTAATTATAGATCTTGCAATTCACGAGCTTTAATTAATACTGCCATACTCCCTTTCCAAGTCAGCCAGCTGTCATCTTAGACTGCATCGTCAGTAACCATCTGCCGATATGGCTGTCGAGGGCTATCATGTCATGAATATCTAAAAGCAAGAATCGGGGCAACCCAACAGCATTCTGACTCATCTAGCATTCCAATGCGTTCAGTAGCGGAGCTCTCAAAGGACAGAAATGATACGAGTTCGTTTTGTGTTCGTCAGAGCGGGTCGGCTGCTGGTGCGAGCGGGACGACTGCAGCGTGCGAGCGCCGCGCAGCTGTCGGTGCCGGCCCCTCGCTTCCCTCACTCTCGGAGATCAAGTCAGTATACCTGTGTGTTACTCCTCCTTGTTTATCACCCATGTTTGCTAAACTGTGACATCTCACGAATGAGGCCAGCTCGTCACAGTGTGCTCGTCGCCAGCGAGTCGTCGCTGCTCCTACCTCCGTGCCTCCTGCGGCAAATTTAGCTTTCTACAAAAAAGTATAGAAATGCTTTTGCCTTAGGGCGTAAGGGAAAAAAGTTATTGAGGAAAAACTGGAGGAAGGTCGAAAATTTTGCAGCTTTCCGCCCAAAGCTTGCAGGTCTAAAACTTGAGAAAATGTTAATTGACGATCCCTGAACAATGTCCCAAAGTTTCATTGACTTCCGACCTTTTTCCACCTATCCCCACTTTTTCCTACCTGTCGACTGGACTATTTTTTCAAAGAGCCATATTTCGGTAACGAATTCACATATAATAAACATGTTTGAATAATCAAAATTATAGGAAATTTAATGCTCTACATAAAAGTATAGAAATGCGTTTGCCGTAGGACGTAAGGAAAAAGAGTTATTGAGGAAAAACCTGGGAAGGTCGAAAATTTTGCAATTTTCCCCCCTTCCTCCTTCAGCACAGGGTCCTGGTGGTCCAAAACTTGAGAATTAACCATCCCTGAACAACATCCTAAAGTTTCATTAACTTCTGACCTTTTTCCACCAAGCCCCACTTTTTCCTACCTGTTGACTGGGCTATCCGAGTGCCCTGATAATCCAATTCTGAGTATTGGCTTGCCGTACGTTGTGACAATAACCGCAAATAATTATTGCAAGCTCCAGTTTGTGGGGCATCTTTATTTTTAATCTATTTATTATTATTGTTTAGTTTGGCTTTTGTGTGTATTTATTTTTTGTAATATTTGTACCTTTTGGGTTTTTATTGTCTGCAAATTAATATTATAACTATTCTGTCCGCTCCACGCTCCACAGGCCCGACCCCGCCGGTCTGCACGACGGCCGCGCTCCGGCAGGCGTCGCGCACACTTCAGGTGAGTGACTTGTTAGTTACTAGCTCGTGACTGCGACTTCGTCTGCGTGGAGTTCGGTGTTCAGCCTATGTCACACTCTCCAGCTCCTCAACTAAACACATCCGTTGCTCCGCTGCAGCGTGATTGGAAAACAAACAAACTCACTTTTGCATTTATAATGTTAAAATGAAGGTGTATAGTTAGCTCACCACGAAGACGCGTCAAAGTCCTCGTCTCAATCGCTTAACAAAGCATGTGTATATTATGATGTGCCGCTATGTTATGAGTAGTGTTAGTCTACGGTGACACATATAAGTCACATATGTCGATATGTGTATCGTAGACGCCACTTGGCAGTAGAAAATCGAATAAAAGCAACGCGACGTTCGCTGCGGACAGTCGAGTTTAACTATTATCCTGATAGGTCCGAGCCCGCACACCACTGAGTTGTCAATAGAGTAACTGATAGTAACCGCCTACCATCCCGTAGTGTCAAAGCTCATTGCGTGACATACGCTTCACTGAGAGCGCTGTGCGTAAGACACTTCTATCTCTCGACGTCAATAAGGCGAGGGGGCCGGACTGTATTCCTGCGGTTGTATTGAAAAAGTGTGCCTCGGAGCTAACACCGGTCTTAACGCGTCTGTTTCAACAATCTTACTCTTCCAGCACTGTTCCGTCTTCGTGGAAGACTGCTCTGGTCCACTCAGTTCCGGAGAAAGCCAATCATTCGGATCCCTCAAATTATAGGCCTATCGCGATTACCTCTCTACTGTCCAAAGTTATGGAGCAAATTATTAACACCCAACTGCTGAGTTACCTTGAGGAGCACCAACTCATCAGCGATCGTCAATACGGCTTTCCTAACGGCCGATCTGCTTGTGATCTCCTTGTATACCTCACGCATCGTTGTGCGAATGCTATTGACAGAAAGGGGGAAGCTCTAGCGGTCAGCTTCGACATCGATAAAGCCTTCGATCGGGTTTGGCATAGGGCTCTGCTTTCGAATTTGCCATCCTAGGGACTTCCCGTGAGGCTGTACGATTGGGCCGCTAATATTGTTCATGGGCGCGGCACCAAAGTCGCTGTCGTCAGTTTTTGCTCCGAACCTAAGCCCAGCAATGATGGCGTCCCACAGGGCTCCTTGTTATCGCCTACATTGTTCATTCTGCATGTCAATGATATGTTGCAAAACAGCAACATCCATTGTTACGCGTATGACAGTACTGGCGATGGTCTTTATAAAGGTCATGCACAATTCTCTCGCGCAATGCTGGAGGAGAGTAGATCCAAACTTATGTCTGACATTGAGGCTTCTCTCGAGAAAGTGTCAGTATGGGGTTCACAAAACCTTGTGCAATTTAACCCTTCAAAAACACAAGTTTGTGCGTTCACCGCCAAAAAGACCCCCTTTACCACACCTCTTCTCTTTCAGAAGACTTCGCTTACCCCTTCCAATAGCATTGGGATTCTTGGTGTTCACATTTCGAACGAAGTCCTGTTCTGGGATCACTTAGAAGGAAAGGCTAAATTTGCCTCTAAAAGACTTGGGGTGCTCAACAAGACAACAGAGCTAAGCGGTACTTTGCGCCAGAGCACAGGCTCCTACTTTATAAAGCGCAAGTCCGCCCACACAAGGAGTATTGCGCTCACCTTTGGGCCGGAGCACCTCAATATCAACTCCTTCCATTTGACCGGATTCAAAAGAGGGCAGTACGGCTTGTGGACATTCCCAAACTAACTAGCTCACTGGAAAGCCTGGAGCAACGCAGAGACGTAAGCTCTCTATGCGTATTCTATCGGCTATATAAAGGGAGTGTTCTGAAGAGTTATTTGACTTTATCCCACCCTCTCTCTTCTACATCCGCAACGCACGCCACCGAAAGCAACTCCACCCACACCACCTTGGTGCCGGAGCACTTCGACTATCCGTTGTGCCAGAACTTTTTCCTACGAACTACCAAACTGTGGAACCAACTCCCATCGACTGTGTTCCCGCGTAATTACAACTTGGGGTTATTCAAGGGGCGGACTAACAAATTCCTGAAAAGCCGGCATGCATTGGTGGTACTTCTGGTGCTACAAATGTTCATGGGCGGCGGTAATCGCTTCTTCAGGTGACCCGCCTGCTCGTTTGTTCGCTGTTTTTATTAAAAAAAAAACATAATTTCATTTCACAATATACATTTAGGTAGTGTTCGTGCGATTTTGAAACGAAAAACGCCATCTAGTGGCAGTTTGCGGAAACTTAGTTCTGTTACATTGTCCTATATTCTGACTATTGATTATTGTGAAGAACCACAAGTATATTACGTCATGTAATAATAAATAAATTTCATGTGTCAGAAGTCAGAAGTTTCTTGAGATAAGTGATAATTTGACAGTTTTCAATATGTCGAAGGTCAATAAAGTTGCGGGAGGAAAATTTTTGGCATTAAAAAAGTTGAGTATTGGAGGTAATATTAAACCAATTAGCCTGAAAGCAATTTATCTACAATCTGGAGACGATGGTACAAATCTTTCGTTGAAAAATTGAAAATTATTGATTTCATGTAGGCCAACATGTGGCTCAAGACAACTCAAAACTCTACCAGCAGTTCGAACAGCACATTCTACTGAGAAGGGCCGGCGAGAAACTCTTAGCTCTTTTTAAAACAAAATGTTACACCATCATTATGTAATGCTTATTCAAAGTAATAACGCTATCTTGTGGGCAGCTGGATGCAAAGCCGATTGTTTCTTTACAATTTTCTCATGAACAAATTCATTGTTACCTCGACTTGTAATGTATTTTTACACATTGTTTAAATCTTGCATTAATTCCTTAGGAATCATAATATTATTGAATATACTCGTAAGCGTACACTCAACCCCACAAAGGATTTCTGTACTTTGCGCATACGACATGACGGTGTAACTTAGTAGTTATTACTCTCAAAACGAGTGCCATAGTATGCCGCTAGTGCACCATATGCTGCTGCCGTATCCTCTGATGCGGACACTTCCTGAGGCCAGTTGGTGACGATGGAAGTTAAGTAACTATTATAGTATCTCTTCACACATATTCCGAGTTTGTCAGTTTCAGTTGGCAGCTGAACGATCGCCGCTGAGACGGCGAACAGCCCCCCGGTGCTACACTTGTGCGCTTAATTTTAATAATTTGCTTGTTATTTCTTAGTCAGCGGTTTGCACTGTTACTGAATTTCTTCTAATTATATTTCTGTTCAAAATTTGTCTGATCCATACCTACTCATTAATATCGTGAATGCAAAAGTGTGATGTATTTGCATGGGCACACTCGCGGACCGCGAGAGTGACATAGGCGTTGTGTCCTGACGTAACGAAATGTTCCCGCAGGATTTAAAAAAAACTTAAATTCATGACATCGCGGGTAGAAATAAATTGAATTGTTCATCAGTTTATTTGTGAAAGTAATAATTCTAAAATGTTCACACTTCTATAACAAAGAATTCAATTGTTTCAGTTGCTCCTTTGCCCGCGAGTGTCGCGATCAGCAATGATGGCGAAGATCACTCAACTGAAGCAGCCGATGCAGGCCCGAGCAGTGAACAAGCAACCACAACAGTCAGCGGCGACTTAGACTACCGATGTGCCGATAGCGACAGTAGAACAAACGATAACATCGACAGATACACGAATTGTATAGTGAAACTATACGATGTATTCGGTAGAAAAGTTGTGCCAAAACGAGATGCATCTTTGACGAAAGCACGAAAAGTAGTTATTTCTTGTGACAGTCAGAAAGCCGTTAATAATATGAGTTATGGGTCAAAAAGTCAGAATGAAGCTCCCACCAGAGAATACACTGAACGAGCCACTGCTGAAGAACAAGTTAACATACCAATAAATTTTAAGAGAAAAACTGCTTGTTTAAATAAGGATATTACGAAACAATTTTATCATTCATCTAACAGTAGCCTCCTTATTGAGGATAAAATGTATATTTGTGACTTTTGTCGGGCAATGTTTCAGCTAAAAAGTCTGTTAGTGGAACACATCGAGAGCCACACTAGAGTAAATAGATTTAATCAGAGATATCACACTGGTGAGAAGCCTTTCTCTTGTAAGTTATGTGAGTATAAAGCTGCTCAAAAAAGAGATTTAGTAGTTCACATGAGGAAGCACACTGGTGAGAAGCCTTTCTCTTGTAAGTTATGTGAGTATAAAGCTGCTCAAAAAAGTAATTTAGTAGTTCACATGAGGAATCACACTGGTGAGAAGCCTTTCTCTTGTAAGTTATGTGAGTATAAGGCTGCTCGAAAAACAGATTTAGTAGCTCATATGAGGAAGCACACTGGTGAGAAGCCTTTCTCTTGTAAGTTATGTGAGTATAAGGCTGCTTATAAAAGTCTTTTAGTAGTTCACATGAGGAATCACACTAGTGAGAAGCCTTATTCCTGTGAATTATGCGAGTATAAAGCTGCTTATAAAAGCCATTTAGTTGATCACATGCGGCTGCACACGGGTGAAAAGCCTTATTCGTGTAAGTTGTGCGTGTATAAAGCTACTCAAAAAAGTAATTTAATAGCTCACATGAGGCTGCACACAGGTGAAAAGCCTTATTCGTGTAAGTTATGTGAGTATAAAGCTGCTCGTAAAGGTGATTTAGTAGTCCACATGAGGAAACACACTGGTGAGACGCCTTTCTCTTGTAAGTTATGTGAGTATAAGACTGCTTATAAAAATAATTTAGTAGTTCACATGAAGAAACACGCTGGAGAGAAGCCTTTCTCTTGTAAGTTATGTGAGTATAAGACTGCTTATAAAAGTCTTTTAGTAGTTCACGTGAGCAATCACACTGGTGAGAAGCCTTATTCCTGTGAATTATGCGAGTTTAAAACTGCACAAAAAGGTCATTTAGTAGTTCACATGAGGCAGCACACTGGTGAAAAGCCTTATTCGTGTAAGTTATGTGAACATAAAACTGCAAATAAAAGTAATTTAACAGCTCACATGAAAACACACCGGTGAAGGTCCCTTTCTTGTTAATTATGCAAGTGTAAATGTGCAGCAAAAAGGACTACTTACACTGCCACTGCCATTGTTAATGTGCTGAAAGTTGCGTTCTTGTGGGGCACATGAGAACGCACACTGGTGAACAGTGTTAAGTTATAAGTTTATAAATGTGTACTAAGAAATGACCTGATGAAACACAGGAGAACTCACAGTGGCATCAGGTTACTTTCCCTTGTAAGTTATAGGATGACAAATGTATACAAAATGTAACTACACAATATGAGCATGTACACTGGGGAAAAGCCTTTTGTTTTCAACTGTGCAAGTGTAAATGTGCAGCAAGATGTAATTTGTTGACACATAACAAACCAATCTGACAAGGAGTCTTATTCTGAGCCATGTCACATGTTACTCACACATCGGCGACATCGACACGTAATCGCTAAAGCCGCATCTGTCAGTCTTTACTACTTGCCCGAGTCAAAAGTTAAATTCATATCAAATATTGCGCGGCCGGTGCGGATCGAATCCACATCTCTCGATAGTTGCGACTGAGTGTGTTGACCGGCGGGTGGTCTGGTCAACACACTCAGGCGCTCATTTGTCATGGTATGTATCTACTCGTGTCATAATTATGTCATTAAACCAAGAAATAAGCCTAAAATCTACATGATTAAATAATTAACCCAATTTTTGTTTTAATGTTTCATGTGTTTTAATTTCTCTGTAAGTGAGCATGTTTTGTTCTTAGAGAATAAATTCTTTAAAGCTTAAACCTAATTATAACATTATCCTAATTGTTTTACTTATGCTTGAGCCACTACAAGTGACGACAACATTGGGACCACAGCAATGTGAGGATGCTGCACGGGCCGTAATCGACAAAGGGACACCGCTCGGACGCAGGCAGCCGGCTCGCTTGGCGACGCGGTAGTGGCGGGAAAATAAATAAAATACGATAATAAATCGTAAAATTAGGCTTAATTTTACGATTTATTATCGTTTTAATATTAATTTAAGCTTTATAGCTTATTACAATATAGTATATGATATACTAGTTTTTAAAATCAGAAATAAAAAACAAATCCTAAGCACTATTTTGTATTATTTCCCTCGATCTTCATTGTCTGTTATCGTATATAGACAAATCCTTTTTAAACCCCCGACAAAAAAACGGGTGTTCCATAAGGCCTGTAACGTCCGGTTAAAGTATCTTCATAAATTATAGCCTAAGATCCATCTACTACGCGTTCGTTTCAAGTTGAGCCCTGCACCATAGAGTAAAGAAATCTACACCCCTCGCGCTTCCCCGCACCGCACCTCAAGTCAGACCCACAGCTAGTAAAGACACAGTATAAGAAGATGCAGTATAATAGTTTATCTATTGTTTTATCTGTTAAGTACTAGCTGACCTGTCTTAACTATGAATATTGAATTCGAATTGGTATAAATAATAAAAAAATATTAAAAAAAAAGTGTTTATTATTCTAATGCTTTACGATACAACATTCTTAGTTTTTTTTACCAAACCTACCAAAACTCCTAATATCCAAAGTTCAATTTAATAAATTGAAATTTTAATACGTAAACTTAGAATAAGAATTATTATTAAATATTATTTTTGCATGCCTATCCGGTAGATTGTAAGGACTTTTATTGACCGAGCGAAGCGAGGTCTCTGAGTCTACTAGGTGAATTTGCTCTTGTCCGTCCGTCCGTCCGTCTGTCAGAGCCTTATAACTTTTGAATTACTGAACGTAATTACTTCAAATTTAGATATAATATGTAAACTGATGGCCTTCAGCCGAATATTGCATAAAAAATTATATACTACGGCCGTTCAGAGAATGCGTTTCTGACACGTCGCGATTGAACTGACGACGTAACTTTGTAATGGCGTTGCAGTTACGATAAAAATATTATTGCTGGTTGTTTACCGTTTTAACAATTGATGAGCATTAAAACAACATTATTTATATCAATAATCAATTAATGTTATAATTTTGTGACAGTTGTCGTGACTAACTGACACGTGTCAGGAACGCATTCTCTGAACGGCCGAACTTTAAAAACCTTTATTTCAGGGGGGCTCTCATAGAAGTGAATACGAAGTAAAAAAAATTTTATCGCATTATATAAAATTGTAACATATCATGTTAAAGATTATTTCGAACCGAGTACAAAAATATTTTTTTTTTAATTTTTCCCTTAAAATTGACGAAATGGGGGGCTTTCAAAGTGGAGATTTAATACGCTCTCGAAGACGCTCTCTAGGAGAATTGACTATGTATTTTCGAGCACATTTTAGTTTTTTGTTTTACTTGTATCCTGTACTTGAACAACAAATACTAAAATTATATGAATATTATAAAGAAATGAGATTATTAAATTTTTAATGGGCATCAGTAATTCATATAGCATCAACATAGCTTCACAATAATGCTAATAGATGGCGCAGTCATTTACTATTCCATGGAACTAGGGAGTTACGACTAGGTATCCCAAAAACAGTTTTGCGTCGAACATTATTATTTAGTTACATAAAATAATAACTTATTATTCAATTAAAATTATTGTTTAGTTAAATATCAAACTTCAATAAACTATTAATTACTGCATTTTGTATATTTTCTATTCGCGTCGATAGATAACGATTTGTACAGATGCCCGTAACCCGTTTTCACTCGTTAGTACTTATTAATTCAATGTTTTCATTAACGTTGCCTAACCTTACGGGCTATGATAAGTTAGGTGATGATTTCTGTCAACTTCTTTATCACGATCCAGTACGTGACACCTAAAAGGACATTGGGACGGATGTTAGGACTTAGGATTGTATTAAGAAGCTACCTACGTAAAGAGACTCCTATTTAGGGGATGATATAGGTATGTTTGGTGAAAACGGGCATAATAATAATGTCAGGTTTGGTCGTCATGTATCGATTGAATGAATAATCATGGGATACCGTTACCGGGAGGTCTCAGTTCGGGGCGAACCACTAGTTATAATGTAACACCATTGTACTACCCAATCTGTGCAAATAAATAATTATGGAGTAACATCGAAAAAAATATACGCGAAAAAAGTTTAAAATAGAAAAAAAAAAAAAAAAATAAATAATTTGAATTTGAAATTTATTTTTAATAAGCGGTGCTTCGCGAGCGGTTTACTAAGTGGGTCTGACTTGAGGTGCGGTGCGGGGAAGCGCGACAGAGCTAGGGGAAATTTGTATCGCGTAGTACCACTAGAATCTAGATCAAAGGTGTCAAACTACTGCATATTATCCTATACTGTGTCCGTACTATCGACATGGAACTAGGAATTACGACTACGTCGATTACTTTACTCTATGGTGCAGGGCTCAACTTGAAGCGAACGCGTAGTAGATAACGTTAGCTTTCAAACAAAAAATGTCATACCTACTAATAAATGCGAAAGTATGTTAGTAGTTGGTAGTATTAGTAGTAGTTGTAGTTGAAGTTTATTTGTTTTATTTATATAGATGTTTAAGTCGGCGGTACCAAGTTCGCCGGGTCAGCTAGTAATATATAAAATACTTAAAAAAAGCAGACTTCAAACGCCACTGAAAAGTATAAAATAATTTCAGTTTGTAGTTTGTACACTTATGTTATGTTGAAGTCAAGCGGGCCTAAATCTTCTTCTTTGTCAACCGATAAACGTCCACTGCTGGACAAGGGTCTCTTGCATGGACTTCCACAGGTTTCGGTCTTGCACCGCCTCAATCCAGCGGCTCCCTGCGACTCGTTTGATGTCGTCGGTCCACCTAGTGCGGGGTCGCCACCCCAGCATCTTGGGACCCCAACGACCATCAGCTCTTCGAACTATGTGCCCCGCCCATTACCACTTCAGTTTCGCGACTCACTGAGCTATGTCGGTGACTTTAGTTCACCTACGGATTTCCTCATTTCTGATTCGATCCCGCAGGGACACTCCATCGCCCGCTGAGCGGTCCTGAGCCTACTTATGAGGCCCTTAGTTAGCGACTATGTCTCGGTTCCGTAAGTCATCACTGGCAACATGCACTGTTCGAAGACTTTAAGTCTTCAGACAGTGAGGGATTTTGGACGAGAAGACATCTCGGAGCTTCCCGAACGCTGTTGGATTCGGAGGTTGATCTCTTTCTCGAAATTGGGCCTACCTAGCTGTACTGTGTGTCCCAGGTATACTCGTCGACGAATTCGAGTGCAGAGTTCTCAACGATTAATGGGTTGAGGCATGAGCATTGGACATGAATTATTTATTTACTAGCTGATGCCCGCGACTTTGTCCGCGTGGATTTAGTTTTTAACGTCCCTCGGGAAGTCCTTGAATTTCTGGGATAAAAAGTAGCCTAGATGTTGACCCGAGTAATAAGCTACCACGGTATAAAATTTTGTAGAAATCTGTGCGGTAGTTTTTACGTGAAAGAAGGACAAACAAACAGACAAAAATTAAATAAAAATCTTTTTTGGGCTCAGTATCGATAGTAAAGCATCCCCCAATTAAAATTTTCAAAATATATTAAATGTACAGAAATCTTCCAGTTACAGTTTTATTATATGTATTGATATAGATTCAGGAGCATTAACCAACTAGAAAAAAGCTATTGTAAGATGCGGCTATGCGTTTCTGAGAAGCAGAGAAAAAACCGCGCCGCGCGCTGCCCGCGCTCCCTCTGACCACCTTCGCTCGGACCCTTGCGTCGCCTGTCGCCTGCGTCGCGCGCGCGTACTTCAGCTTGCGTACTACTTTCGTATTAAAAAAAAACCCTATCAGTTAAGATTTGATGGAGATGATAAGGAGTAACACCGACAAAATAAAAAATACGCGTCGAATCGAGAACCTCCTCTTTTTTTTTAATAATTATGAGAGAATTCCGTATAGGTGTCATATCTGTACAGGTCAGTAATATTGTGGCCATTGCTAGCGAGTGCTGCGAGCCCGCTCGCGGCGCCGCCAGCGGCCTCGCGTCATTGCTGGCCGCCGCGTGACCTTTTCAAGCGATACTGGGTCTTTTAAGTAGTGTTTTTTTTTATTCGATGACAAGCTAGTCCTTGACTGCTATCTCACCTGATGGTAACTGACGATGCAGTCTAAGATGGTAGCGGGCTAACTTGGAAGGGGTATGGCAGTGAACATTCAACCCATACCCCTAATTGGTTTCTACACGCCATCGTGCCGGAACGCTAAATCGCTTGGCGGCACGCCTTTGACGGTAGTGTGGTAACTAGCCACGGCCAAAGCCTAAAACCAGACCAGACCAGAGACAATTCAGAAATTATAAATTCCCAAATTGATCCCGCCGCGAATTGAACCCAGGACCTCCCAGTTATAAGACAACAGCGCTCACCACTGAGCCAGGGAGGTCGTCAAAATAAAAGTACCTAATATAAAGTTTAAAATTATTTCACTCTGAAAGTGCTCGCCGCGCCGCGGCCGCTGCCGGTTTGAATCGGCCAGCCTCGGCCCCGACGTAGTCGTATGTCCTAGTTCCATGATAAGACCCCCGACAAAAAAGGGGTGCTTTATCTTTGTCGTATGTATCTGTGTCTGACATGGAACTAGAAATTACGACTACGTCTATCCCTCTCATAAACTATCAAGGATCACACTTTACTAGCTGCTTATAGCATCATCAAGAGTAATGACAATGAATGGATAGTGGACTCAGGAGCGTCCTCTAACATAACATACCGCAAGGATTGGCTAGCTAATTATAAAGACTTTAACAGTGTTGTAGATATTAATGTAGCAAACGGTCAAAAGTTGTATGCATGTGGCTCAGGTAATGTCATTAAAGATGAGAGTATGCAATTTGGAGTGAGAGAGGTAAAGTATGTCCCTGGATTGTCTGCAGATTTATTAAGTGTGCATACACTGGTGAGTAGAAACTTTATAGTCGTTTTTTCCGAGAAAGGGTGTGATATATATGACAAGAGTAAATGTTGTATAAAAGGAGAAGTGAGTTACAATTGTAAGAGTGAGAATGGAATTTACAAATTTAAATCCATTGCAGAATCTGACTCAGCCCTTGCAGTGTCGATGCCAGATGACTGTGAACTTTGGCATAAGAGATTGGCACATCTTGGCGTACCCAACATGAAGCTGTTGAGAGATGGTATGGCGACAGGAGTAAGTTTCAATAACCCGAATATCCTTCAATGTGAACCCTGCTTAAAAGGTAAACAAACACGAACACCTTTTAATAAGAGCAGGACAACGAGATCATCTGAAATACTAGAGCTTATACACTCTGATATTTGTGGTCCGATGAGTATGGAATCACATGGTGGCATGAGATATTTTCTTTTGTTTATTGATGATAAAACAAGATGCACCTTTGTTTATTTCTTAAAAAAGAAAAGCGAAGTTTTTTCGAAGTTAGTTGAATTTAAGTCGTTAGTAGAGAATCAAACGAACAGGAAGATAAAGAAGTTTCGGTCTGACAATGGAAAAGAATTCGTGAACAAAGATGTAAGTCAATTATTCAAAGAAAATGGGATAGTTCATCAACTAACCATTGATTACTGCCCCGAACAGAATGGAGTAGCGGAACGTGCTAATCGAACATTAGTAGAGAAAGCGAGGTGTATGTTAGAAGAATCTGGTTTGAGCACCAAGTATTGGGCAGAGGCTATCAATACTGCAGTTTTTCTGAAGAATCGTTCACCTACTAAAGCACTTAACGTAACCCCATTAGAAGCCTGGTCTGGACAAAAACCCAACTTAAGTGAGCTTAAAGTGTTTGGATGCAAAGCTTTTATGCATATCGACAAAGCTAAAAGAAAGAAGCTTGATGCGAAGAGTAAGGAGATGATCTTCGTAGGCTATTGCATGAATTCTAAAGGATATAGACTTTGTGATCCCCACGACCATAAGCTTCAGAAATCTAGAG
Organism: Oeneis ivallda; assembly: GCA_029955525.1. NCBI lineage: Eukaryota > Metazoa > Arthropoda > Insecta > Lepidoptera > Nymphalidae > Oeneis > Oeneis ivallda. Next base: position 13,669,312 of record JARPMR010000026.1, on the reverse strand, counting down.
ATGTGACATTCTTTGAAAACCAGTTCTTCAACAAAAGAGAAAATACACCATCAAAAGAGAATACAGTGGGAAGATTTCTGAATCTAGAGAGACAGATAAATGAAATCCAACAGGAGTATACACAAGAGAATAGTAACCCGTCTGAGCAGATAACTACAACAGAAATAGTTACTATTAATACAGAAGAAGATCAATTTGAAGATTGTATTACAGATTCTACAATAAATGAAGAATCTGACATTCAAGTAGAGAGACTTGATGTTCAGGAGGAGCAGCCACCTGAAACACAAGCAGAAGAGAGAAGATATCCTCAACGCGAGAGAAAGCCTAAGGATTACGGAGATTATTATCTTTATAAAACCATAGAAGGACACAGTGATGATCCCCTCACTGTCGAAGAAGCTCTCAGCAGAAATGACAAGGATAAGTGGCAGGAGGCCATTGATGCTGAACTTAATGCCTTGAAGAAGAATGGCACCTGGAGTCTAGTCAAGCCGGACCAGTCCCTTAATAATTTTAATGTAGTAGATTCCAAATGGATTTTTAAAATTAAAAAGGAACCAGGGGGGAAAGAGAGATACAAGGCTAGACTAGTAGCTCGTGGTTTTACGCAGAAACATGGCTTAGATTATATGGAGACATTTTCACCTGTGATAAGGCATAGCACACTCAGACTTCTATTTGCTATTGCAGTTGAGAATGACCTGTCAATTGATCAGATGGACGTAGTCACAGCATTCTTGAATGGAGATTTGACAGAACGTGTATATATGAAGCAACCTAAGCTATGTGAAGAGAAAGGGAAGGAAATTCATATCTGCTTACTAAAGAAAGCCCTGTACGGTCTGAAACAGGCACCCAGAGCATGGAATAAGAAACTTCATGATGCTCTGATTGAAATGAAATTTAAGAGATCTGACAATGAACCATGTGTATATTTTAGAAGAAGAAAAAATCACATTGTTTACATTGCAGTATATGTAGATGATATTCTGATATTCTATAATGACAAAGAGGAAAGAGAAAAGGTCAAGATAGAATTGAAGAATAAATTCGAGATGAAAAATTTGGGAAAGGTAGAGACTTTTTTAGGAATGAAGATAGATCAACAAAGGAAGAAGATAACCATTGATCAAGGTGAATACATTCAAAAGATTCTGAAAGAGTTCGGAATGGCTGACTGTAAGCCAGTGAAAACACCCTTAGAGACCGGGAGAAAACTGGAGAAACCGAGAATAGAGAACTTCATCCCACCTAAAGATTTCCCATATCAGAAACTTATAGGTTCACTTATGTACCTAGCTGTTTGCTCGAGACCTGACATAAGTTTTGCCGTTGCCTACCTTAGTCAATTTAACAGCTGTTATACAGGTGAACATTGGAACGTAGCAAAGAGACTGTTGAGATACCTGAAGGGTACAGCTCATTACAAACTGAACTTTGAGAAGACAGGAAAAGATCTGACTGGATATGTAGACGCTGATCATGCTGGAGATATCAGTGATAGGAAATCATTTTCCGGATGTATATTTATTCTAGGAGGAGCTCCTATATCCTGGGAAAGCAAGAAGCAACGCACAGTAGCCTTATCCAGTGCAGAAGCTGAATATGTTGCCATGTCAGAGGCATGCAGAGATTCGACGTTCCTGAAGAGACTTATAGAAGAACTAACCGCAAAGGAACGCCGTGCCATTATGCTCTATAGTGACAGTCAGTCAGCAATACAAATTGCGAAGAACCCTGTTCATCACCAACGGATGAAACATATAGATGTGAGATGTCATTACATCAGAGAAGCATTGAATAATAACATTGTGAAAGTGGAGTACCTGCAGACTGAAGAGATGACTGCAGATATTTTAACGAAGGATTTACCGAGATGCAAGAACGAGTTCTGTGTGAGAGAAATGAACTTGTGTGCTTGATGATGATGAGTGATGTAGTGATACATATTTTATATTTGTTGATGGTTTGAATGCTAGAGATTTTTTAGTGCAGTCTTCCATTGAGGAGGAGTGTTGTAAAAGAAGGTTGGTTGCAATTATTGAAAGAGATTCAATGTCGACTGGCCGAATTAGAAGTATTATTTAAATGTGACAGAGTTGTCATGGTCTTCTTTGTTTTTCTGTTTTCTGATTAAATTAATATAAAATAAATCTATTTTATATTTAAATGTGTGTTGACTCCAGCTAAACTACAGCTACAGCTTAAACCACTACTCTGCTACACCAATAGGTTATGGGCCCAGCACGCTTCCACTGCTTTTTTATTCGATGACAAGCTAGTCCTTGACTGCTATCTCACCTGATGGTAACTGACGATGCAGTCTAAGATGGTAGCGGGCTAACTTGGAAGGGGTATGGCAGTGAACATTCAACCCATACCCCTAATTGGTTTCTACACGCCATCGTGCCGGAACGCTAAATCGCTTGGCGGCACGCCTTTGACGGTAGTGTGGTAACTAGCCACGGCCAAAGCCTAAAACCAGACCAGACCAGAGACAATTCAGAAATTATAAATTCCCAAATTGATCCCGCCGCGAATTGAACCCAGGACCTCCCAGTTATAAGACAACAGCGCTCACCACTGAGCCAGGGAGGTCGTCAAAATAAAAGTACCTAATATAAAGTTTAAAATTATTTCACTCTGAAAGTGCTCGCCGCGCCGCGGCCGCTGCCAGTTTGAATCGGCCAGCCTCGGCCCCGACGTAGTCGTATGTCCTAGTTCCATGATAAGACCCCCGACAAAAAAGGGGTGCTTTATCTTTGACGTATGTATCTGTGTCTGACATGGAACTAGAAATTACGACTACGTCTATCCCTCTCATAAACTATCTATGATCTAAGCTCAGATCATAGATCTAAGATCCCTCTGTAATATGTTTGTGTAGTCTTCCTATTTCCATGGTGTTTGAGTCTGTCTCACCATGTATTGAAGTGGAAGACAAGGGTCTGCCCGCGAAATTCAAATTTAATTACCAAGACTGGCCTTCGATAGAAGCTGATGGAAGCAGTTAATCTACACGAGATTGCAACAATACCAGGACAACGATCTTCAGAAACGAAGGAACGACTGGAGAGAGAGAGAGATGTGTCTGACATTCAGTGTGTTCGCTCAGTAGATAAAGCACAGAGTAACTTTGTACCTAAATATACTCGGACGAAGATTACTTACCAGCTGTTAGTGGCAGTGTGGCCAACGTAGGTGATTTTTCACATTTTAGGCTTCCGTTTTTCCGAATGACTATAACTTGGGTACCTTTAAATCAAGAGTGAATAGGCATCTTCCAGGCAAGCGCGCTCCATCTTAGGCTGCATCTTCACTTACCATCAGGTAAAATTGCAGTCAAGCGCTAGTCTATATATAAAAAAAAAATACAGCCGCGATGTTTTGTATGTGTATGTATTTTAGGTGCGTTAACCGTAAGTATGTATCCTGAACTTAGGATCAATGTGGTCACCTTAAAGAATGAAATAAAACACATAAGTTACATTACATAGGTAGTGAATTTCACTACGTAACTTATTAGTTAGGACTTAGGATTAGGACTGTGGTCACCTATTCGGAGGGTCCCAGGTTCGATCCTGGGTACGCACCTCTGACTTCTCGGAGTCAAGTGCGTTTCATCATCATCAAAGCGCTACAGCCCTGGGTGGGCCTTGGCTTGGTCAAGCAAATTTCTCCATCTGAGGCGATCTTTAGCGGCCTCTCTCCAACTCCGTACTCCCAAAACTCTCATGTCCTTTTCCACTCCGTCAATCCACCGGCCTCTAGGTCTTCCTCTGCCTCTACGGCCCTCTGGTTTACTGTCAAGCAACTTTTTTGGGGCTCTTGAATCGTCCATGCGTTGCACATGTCCTGCCCATCGCATTCGTGACAATTTAATGATTTTGACTACATTCGGTTCTTTAAATAGTCCATAGAGTTCGTGATTGTAACGAATGCGCCAGATACCATTATCTTGAACAGCACCGAAAATCCTCCTCAGGACCTTTCGCTAAAAAATTAGCAGGCTGTTTTCATCCTTCTTACTTAGAACCCAGCATTCAGCCCCGTAAGTAAGAATTGGCCTAAGTAAAGTTTTGTATAGGAGTATTTTAAGATGTCTTGGCAGGATCTTAGATCGGAGGTAGCGTAACAGACCAAAATAACATTTGTTTGCCGAAGTAATTCTCCTTTGAATTTCTATTGAGATTTCGTTCTCTGATGTGACGAGGGAGCCGAGATATATGAAGTCTCTAACTGTAGCAAAGGTTTTCGTGCCAATTTTAATGTCTTCATTCAATGGAATGTGTTGGTCCCTCACTACCGGCATATATTTGGTCTTTTGCTGATTGATGCACAATCCAGCCGCTTGTGTTGCGTTCTCCAGTGCTAGGTATGCGTTGTCTAGGGTTTGTCGTGTTCGGCTTACTAGGTCCAGGTCATCTGCATATCCTAGTACTTGTACAGATTTGTAGAAAATAGTGCCCTCTTTTTCTATTTTTGAATCTCGCACACATTTGTCAAGCACAATATTAAAAAGCAGGCAGGAAAGCGCATCTCCTTGTCGTAGCCCGTCATTTACACGAAAAGGATCTGAGAGATCCGTTTGGATTCTTACTCTACACTCCGTCTTACCAAGGGTCATTTTTGTTAAAGATATCAACTTTATTGGTATATTGATATCTTTCATCGCTTGAAAAAGGAAATTTCGGTGTACGCTATCATAGGCAGCTTTAAAGTCTATAAACAAGTGATGGGTGTCGACATTGAATTCGCGCGTTTTTTCGAGGATCTGCCTTAGGCAAAAGAGTTGGTCCGTTGTAGATCTATTGGGCCGGAAACCGCATTGGAATTCGCCTAGTGCAGGTTCGGTGTATTTAACTAATTTGTCATAAAGAACATTCGCAAAGATCTTGTAAGCCACGTTGAGAAGTGAGATACCTCTGTAATTAGCGCACTCTAGTATATCACCTTTTTTGTGTAAAGGAGATATGATCGCTGTATTCCATTCATCGGGCAAGCTTTCACTTGTCCATATTTGGTCTATTAGGCTATGGAATTCTTTGTAGAGTCTTGGTCCCCCATATTTAATAAGCTCTGCAGGAATATTATCAAATCCTGTTGATTTATTATTTCTTAGCCGCTGTATCGCTTGCTCAACGTCATCTAATGTTGGTTTAGGCGCCTCATGGTCATTCATATTATCATTTATTAAATTAGATTGTTCGCGTTGACTAGTACTATTTAGAAGATTATCAAAATGTTCTACCCACCTCTCTAGGATTTTCACTTTATCATTTAATATGTCACCTTGTTCATTTCTACATGCTATTGTTTTAGGTTTAAGTTTTTTACGTCCCATATTTACTTTCCTATAGAATTTTCTTGTTTCTTTTTGACAATAATCTGTATTGAGCTCTTCTAATTCTTGCATTTCGGATGCTTTTTTTTTCTTTTTATGTACTGCTTTTTCCTGTCTTCTGAGTGTTTTATAAATGTCTGTCTTTCGCCGGGTACCAGATGCCATCATATTACGCCACGCTATATTTTTCTTGTCCGTGACTTCTTGACACTCTGCGTCAAACCAATCAGAACGCTGACTGTAGTTCCGCATACCGAGCGTTTCTTCTCCAGCAGCATATATTGCTTCTTTCAATCGGTTCCAGTGTTCATCGACGTTCACATTCTCAGCATCTTCTGGCACTTGACAATCACGAGTAAGTAAACGGCAGATGGTGTCTATATATTTTAATTGTGTGTGTTTGTCCTTTTTAAGTGGATCTATATTAAATTTTTTAACTTTTTCCGTTTTACTATATTTGTACCGCGAGATGCGAGCTCTAATCTTGCAAACAACGAGGTGATGATCAGAGTCTATATTAGCACCTCGATGAGTCCTTACATCGAGAAGGTTAGAGAAGTGCCTAGAGTCTATTAAAACATGGTCTATCTGGTTTTTAGTTTGTCCGTCAGGCGAAATCCAGGTAATTTTATGAATGTTTTTATGTGGGAAACAAGTGCTGCCTATGATCATATTAAGAGAGCTAGCTAGGTTTACCAAACGTATGCCGTTATCATTACACGTATCATGAAGACTATGGGAGCCAATTGTAGGCCGGAACACATTTTCCTTGCCAATTTTAGCGTTAAAATCGCCAAGTATTATTTTAGCGTCACCTCTCGGGACCTTGACGTAAGTGTTTTCTAGGTCGTAGTACCACTGCTCTTTTTCTTCTTCATCTGTTTCTTCAGTAGGTTTCAGGACGTTTATAAAAGTAAAGTTGTGGAATCTTCCTTTTATTCTCATAGTACACATTCGCTCGTTAATTGGTTGAAAATCAATAACTAAATGCTTTACACTAGCGGCACGCTATGATGGCCGGTTTGACGTTTGTCCGCTCATGAAGTTCCGTATTAATTGATAACGACTTTGAAGGAAATAATTGTATTACTTTATTGACGATAGTGATGTGCAGAGATTCATAAATTTTATCGAATGTAGTTTTAGGTTTAGGACTCAAAATTTATTTATTAAATTGATTTCTAAAATGTATACAAGTGTAGAAAAATCAGTTTGCACCATTTAAGGGGTGAATGTACTTGTGAATATGAACAATTTTCACTATGTGGACAAACCTCTGAAATCGCAAAAAAATATCAGCTGTTTCATACAAAAGGTAAAATTTTTATTTTTATATGATATATACCACAACTCGGCATTTGGTTTTCTAAATTGAAAATTTTTAAAAATGGAATCTAATACGATCGTCACATAGGATCGCTGGCTAGCACAACTACTACCTCCGGCAAACTCGCGTCAATGCTCAATGCAAAACAAAGCAGTTTCGAATTGACGTTGCTTCGAAAAGTATAAACTGTCAGTGCAATGCGATTGTGATATAGTTTTGACCTGGCTTTGGATTTCAAATATTGATACTGCATTACTGTTGACCCTTGCTCGTTAATTTGGACTCTGTTCAAGCCCTTTGTTGTGGATTTCGTCGATATGACCGAACGTACGCAGAGAACTGTTCTAAATAGTCAGACACGTGAGTTCGTAATACGCCTTCGTAACTATTTATCATTCAAATATTCAGTTCGTTCAAATAAATTAAATAAACATATACATTTTTGTTTTATTAAACCTATTTAATCAGGTACAAAAACAAAACTTAATTGTTTTTTGTTCGAGAATAAATTGACATTCCACATCACTATTGTAATGTGTCAAACCGGCCATCATAGCGTGCCGCTAGTTTAGTCTCTTGCTAATAATGAATCCTGTACCGAAAATGTGTTGTCTTTTATGACCGCTGTAATACACGGAAAAATCCGGTTTTTCAATAACTCCTTGACCTGTCCATCTCATCTCTTGCAAAGCTGTAATATCTGCTCTGTGTTGTTGCAGCTGCTGGCAGAGTAACCTAAGTCCCGCAGATCGGTGAAGTGATCGAAGATTCCAAGTACATAAGATAAAATCGTTAGCCGTTTTGACATAGCCGGGTCGTTTTGGTTTATATCGATCGGTTATTTTTGCTTTTCCTTTCTTAATCATGTTTGGGTTTTCAGATGAGTGAGTGATTGGCTCCCTGCATCCTAGATCCGGCGGTGGGGCTGCCACCTTTGGCGCCGAGTCACGCCAGGTTTAGTTTCAGGTTTATCCTTCCCTAAATTCGACGCAGTATTAGGGTGCCGACGTTTCACCCTCGCTCGTATACGAACTTGCTGTTTGTGCCTTAGCATTACATACTGCTGGTGTATGTGTGCAGCCTTTTCACTCTGATGATCTTAAGAGTGTGGACCAGGTGTTGGCGGTCCTCCCTCCTCCTTTATCCAGGCTTGGGACTGGCACTGAGTGACCCCAGTGGCGGAGTTAAGTCAAGTGCGTTTAAGCAATTAATTTATATCACTTGCTAAACATCGTGAGGAAACATTAAATATCACTTGGAAAACATTGTGAGGAAACCTGCACACCTGAGAGTTCTTCATAATGTTCTTGAAGGTGTGTGAAGTCCGCCAATCGCATTGGGCCAGTGTGATGGACTATGGCCTATAACCTTTCTCTGAGAGGAGACCTGCGATCAGTAGTGAGTCGTTGATGGGCTGCTAATGAAGAAGTAAGTAAGTAATCTGCCTTTCAGATTACTTGGCGTCAAAGATTTGGTTTAAATCTATATACCTATATAAAAGATAGTGGTGTTAGTTACACTATTTATAACTCAAGAACGGATAAACCGATTTGGCTGAAAATTGGTGTAGAGGTAGCTTAGGACCAGGAGACGGACATAGGATACTTTTTATCCCGTTCGACCGCGTTTCCGTAAAGTCACTATAAAATATGGTATAACAAAAACGCATCTGACATGGAATAACAAAACGTAAATGACAGCTAAACGTAATTTTGTCTTTGGTTAATTATGGTAAAAAATTTGACAATTATAAAAATGATAGCTAAACGTAATTGATAATATCATCAGTAATATGTTTTCTCTTTGAATCATCATTAACAATGCCGCGAGCAAGACGATCAAATGTTTCCTGCTACAAAGCTACGGATTGACGTGATTTATTGGATAGTTAAGAACCTGGAGGGTGACAAAGATTTCCCGCGGGATGTTATGAACTAAATCCACGCAGACGAAGTCGCGGGAATCAGCTAGTAGGTTATACAGAGGATTTTTGTTGCACAAGGAAGCAAAACCCTCAAGCAAGCTTAGTGTTCTGTGGTGTTCTGTGCTTCCCTTAAACAAGGAACAAAGTACTCTGTGGTGCTTCGCTAGTATAAATCATATTTATTCGTTTGTGGTTTAAATATTACTCTGTGCAAAGACCTTACACTTACTAACTGTAAGGTCTTTGACTCTGTGTATATCATGGAACTACGAAGATGTAGTCGTTTTCCGGTTTTCCTTTTGTTCTGGTCTGTGTTCCTAATTCCATGGTGCAATGCCACTTAAGGGTGGAACCACACCTGTGAGGATCGTTTCGGATTTCGCCCATACAAAACTGTCAAATTCCATAGAAACGTGAACGGATCAATTCGGCTTTTCGCATCGATTCGGCTTTCGCATTTTTTGTACCTAAAAGTGCCTAAAATCCTTACAAGTGTAGCTCACGTTTCGCATGCGAAAGGATCCTTTCGCATCCTTACGGATCCGTAAGGATGCGAACGGATCCTTACGGACGCGAACGGATCCGAAAGGATCCTTACGGATCCGTAAGGATCCTTACGCGTGCGAAAGCGTCATCGGCAACTAGGGAAATGCATGAAGTGCCAAAAAGTATCGATATATCGATGAAATTAGTTTTTATCTCAAGTATGTATGCAAACACAGGTGCCACTTTTCCGCCATGTTGAAATTCTTTGTTATTGGACCGATTTCGTTCAAAATCGATATTTGGGCTTCCCTGGGCTCAAATAAGAGGAAATGATTTGCAAAATTATAAAAAGTCGCCGCCATATTGAAATTCTTTGTTATTGGACCAATTTCGTTCAAAATCGATATTTAGGCTTCCCTTGGGTCAAGAAAGAGGAAATAGATGCCAAAATTTTAAAAAGTGACCGCCATATTGAAATTATTTGTTATTGGACCGATTTCGTTCAAAATCGATATTTGGGCTTCCCTGGGGTCAAATAAGAGGAAGTGATTGGCAAAATTATAAAAAGTGACCGCCATATTGAAATTCTTTGTTATTGGACCGATTTCGTTCAAAATCGATATTTGGGCTTCCCTGGGCTCAAATAAGAGAAAATGATTTGCAAAATTATAAAAAGTCGCCGCCATATTGAAATTCTTTGTTATTGGACCGATTTCGTTCAAAATCGATATTTGGGCTTCCCTGGGCTCAAATAAGAGGCAATGATTTGCAAAATCATAAAAAGTCGCCGCCATATTGAAATTCTTTGTTATTGGACCGATTTCGTTCAAAATCGATATTTAGGCTTCCCTTGGGTCAAGAAAGAGGAAATAGATGCCAAAATTTTAAAAAGTGACCGCCATATTGAAATTCTTTGTTATTGGACCGATTTCGTTCAAAATCGATATTTGGGCTTCCCTGGGGTCAAATAAGAGGAAATGATTGGCAACATTATAAAAAGTGACCGCCATATTGAAATTCTTTGTTATTGGACCGATTTCGTTCAAAATCGATATTTGGGCTTCCCTGGGCTCAAATAAGAGGAAATGATTGGCAACATTATAAAAAGTGACCGCCATATTGAAATTCTTTGTTATTGGACCGATTTCGTTCAAAATCGATATTTGGGCTTCCCTGGGCTCAAATAAGAGGCAATGATTTGCAAAATCATAAAAAGTCGCCGCCATATTGAAATTCTTTGTTATTGGACCGATTTCGTTCAAAATCGATATTTAGGCTTCCCTTGGGTCAAGAAAGAGGAAATAGATGCCAAAATTTTAAAAAGTGACCGCCATATTGAAATTCTTTGTTATTGGACCGATTTCGTTCAAAATCGATATTTAGGCTTCCCTTGGGTCAAGAAAGAGAAAATAGATGGCAAAATTTTAAAAAGTGACCGCCATATTGAAATTCTTTGTTATTGGACCGATTTCGTTAAAAATCGATATTTGGGCTTCCCTGGGGTCAAATAAGAGGAAATGATTGGCAACATTATAAAAAGTGACCGCCATATTGAAATTGTTATTGGACCGATTTCGTTCAAAATCGATATTTGGGCTTCCCTGGGCTCAAATAAGAGGAAATGATTTGCAAAATTATAAAAAGTCGCCGCCATATTGAAATTCTTTGTTATTGGACCGATTTCGTTCAAAATCGATATTTAGGCTTCCCTTGGGTCAAGAAAGAGGAAATAGATGCCAAAATTTTAAAAAGTGACCGCCATATGGAAATTCTTTGTTATTGGACCGATTTCGTTCAAAATCGATATTTGGGCTTCCCTGGGCTCAAATAAGAGGAAATGATTTGCAAAATTATTAAAAGTGACCGCCACATTGAAATTCTTTTTTATTGGACCGATTTCGTTCAAAATCGATATTTGGGCTTCCCTGGGGTCAAATAAGAGAAAATGATTGGCAAAATTATAAAAAGTCGCCGCCATATTGAAATTCTTTGTTATTGGACTGATTTCGTTCAAAATCGATATTTAGGCTTCCCTTGGGTCAAGAAAGAGGAAATGATTGGCAACATTATAAAAAGTGACCGCCATATTGAAATTCTTTGTTATTGGACCGATTTCGTTCAAAATCGATATTTGGGCTTCCCTGGGGTCAAATAAGAGGAAATGATTTGCAAAATTATAAAAAGTGACAGCCATATTGAAATTCTTTGTTATTGGACCGATTTCGTTCAAAATCGATATTTGGGCTTCCCTGGGCTCAAATAAGAGGAAATGATTTGCAAAATTATAAAAAGTCGCCGCCATATTGAAATTCTTTGTTATTGGACCGATTTCGTTCAAAATCGATATTTAGGCTTCCCTTGGGTCAAGAAAGAGGAAATAGATGGCAAAATTTTAAAAAGTGACCGCCATATTGAAATTCTTTGTTATTGGACCGATTTCGTTCAAAATCGATATTTGGGCTTCCCTGGGGTCAAATAAGAGGAAATGATTGGCAACATTATAAAAAGTGACCGCCATATTGAAATTCTTTGTTATTGGACCGATTTCGTTCAAAATCGATATTTGGGCTTCCCTGGGCTCAAATAAGAGGCAATGATTTGCAAAATCATAAAAAGTCGCCGCCATATTGAAATTCTTTGTTATTGGACCGATTTCGTTCAAAATCGATATTTAGGCTTCCCTTGGGTCAAGAAAGAGGAAATAGATGCCAAAATTTTAAAAAGTGACCGCCATATTGAAATTCTTTGTTATTGGACCGATTTCGTTCAAAATCGATATTTGGGCTTCCCTGGGGTCAAATAAGAGGAAATGATTGGCAACATTATAAAAAGTGACCGCCATATTGAAATTCTTTGTTATTGGACCGATTTCGTTCAAAATCGATATTTGGGCTTCCCTGGGCTCAAATAAGAGGAAATGATTTGCAAAATTATAAAAAGTCGCCGCCATATTGAAATTCTTTGTTATTGGACCGATTTCGTTCAAAATCGATATTTAGGCTTCCCTTGGGTCAAGAAAGAGGAAATAGATGGCAAAATTTTAAAAGGTCGCCGCCATATGGAAATTCTTTGTTATTGGACCGATTTCGTTCAAAATCGATATTTAGGCTTCCCTGGGGTCAAATAAGAGGAAATGATTTGCAAAATTATAAAAAGTCGCCGCCATATTGAAATTCTTTGTTATTGGACCGTTTCGTTCAAAATCGATATTTAGGCTTCCCTTGGGTCAAGAAAGAGGAAATAGATTCCAAAATTTTAAAAAGTGACCGCCATATTGAAATTCTTTTTTATTGGAAAGATTTCGTTCAAAATCGATGTTTGGGCTTCCTTGGGGTCAAATAAGAGGAAATGATTGGCAAAATTATAAAAAGTGACCGCCATATTGAAATTCTTTGTTATTGGACCGATTTCGTTCAAAATCGATATTTAGGCTTCCCTTGAGACAAGAAAGAGAAAATAGATGCCAAAATTTTAAAAAGTCACCGCCATATTGAAATTCAAAATCGATATTCAAAATCGATATTTCGGCTTCCTGTGGTCAAGAAAGAGGAAATATTTGCCATAAGTTTTAAAAGTATGACGGCCGTATCCTTCAAAAACGTTTGAAAAGAATACGTAAATGTTTTGCATGCTGTTCGCTATCTTTTGAAGAAACTAAAATATCATCGACGTACGCGAACTAAAAATCTAAACCACGAACAACTTTGAACCCAGAGAAGCCTAAATATTGATTTTGAACGAAATCTGTCCAATAACAAAGAATTTCAATATGGCGGTCACTTTTTAAAATATTGGCATCTATTTCCTCTTTCTTGACCCAAGGGAAGCCTAAATATCGATTTTGAACGAAATCGGTCCAATAACAAAGAATTTCAATATGGCGGTCACTTTTTATAATTTTGCCAATCATTTCCTCTTATTTGACCCCAGGGAAGCCCAAATATCGATTTTGAACGAAATCGGTGCAATAACAAAGAATTTCAATATGGCGGTCACTTTTTATAATTTTGCCAATCATTTCCTCTTATTTGACCCCAGGGAAGCCCAAATATCGATTTTGAACGAAATCGGTCCAATAACAAAGAATTTCAATATGGCGGTCACTTTTTAAAATTTTGGCATCTATTTCCTCTTTCTTGACCCAAGGGAAGCCTAAATATCGATTTTGAACGAAATCGGTCCAATAACAAAGAATTTCAATATGGCGGTCACTTTTTAAAATTTTGGCATCTATTTCCTCTTTCTTGACCCAAGGGAAGCCTAAATATCGATTTTGAACGAAATCGGTCGAAAAACAAAGAATTTCAATATGGCGGTGACTTTTTAAAATTTTGGCATCTATTTTCTCTTTCTTGACCCAAGGGAAGCCTAAATATCGATTTTGAACGAAATCGGTCGAAAAACAAAGAATTTCAATATGGCGGCGACTTTTTCAATTTTTGGCATCCATTTCCTCTGTGTAGAAGATTAATATCGTGGTTGAGCTAGCAATTAAAATATCGATGCCATCATCGACCATCCCTACGCAGACATCAATGTTTATAGGCTTTCGCCTCCTTACGGATCCGAAAGGATGCGTACGCATCCTTACGGATCCGTAAGGACGCGTACGCATCCTTACGGATCCGTAAGGACGCGTACGCATCCTTTCGGATCCGTAAGGACGCGATCCTTACAAGTGTGTCTTATAGCATCGGCATAAATGCGAATCGATCCTCACAGATGTGGTTCCACCCTAACACTATGATCATGATCATGATCTGATCTGCGGAACCTTTGCCAACTTTCTCAGTTTGCCTACCTTTCGAAAAGTTAGTACAATCATTCCCATTTTGGGTAATTTTTCAAATATGCATACTATTAGTTACCATGTCGCCAACTTTCTCAGTTTGCCAACTTTTTTTACTTTATTTATTTATTTATTTATTTATTTGCATTCATGTATCCACTTACACTTAATTATATAGTTAGATTACATGAGGCCCCGTCAGGGCATTGCAAAGTTACATTTACAAAGTAATTAGGTTAGCTTAGTATACATTATAGGCGAGTATTTTATCGAAACTATTTTTATTTCAGTATTTTTTTTTTTTTTTAGGTATTAATTAATATTGATAGAGTCGTATGTAATTAATAAAATTAATTAATAATAGTATTATGTCATTATAAAAATATTTTCGATTTCGTATTAAATAAAGTCGGATTAATATTATTCATTAACAGATCGGAATACAATATTATAGGTTAACGATTTGAATTTCTAGGAAAATGATAATCAATCAATATGTCATTCAATAATATGTCAAAATGGTTCGTCAGATTGATTTAGTCCATATGTCATAATTGGTCATAAGCTCTATCACATATTTAAATATATTTATTTATTTATTTATTATTATTATTTGAATTCATGTATTTCCACTTAATTACATAATATATTGTTAGATTACATGAGGCCCCGTTAGGGCGTTGCAAAGTTACATAAGTAGGTTAGAATAAATTAAGTAGTTAAAAGTCGAATCAATATTATTCATTAACAGATTGGAAGTCATTCATATGTCAAAATAGTTCGTCATAACATTATGATAATATCTAATTTATTTTAGAACATAGCCTGATGCGCAATTGAGGTCTTAAAGTTTACTGCTATTTTTGGAATAGTTCGTCTACATCGTAGAAGCTATTTTTTATTAGCCATTCTTTTAGTTTTCGCTTAAAGGTTCTAATATTATTTTCATCTGTAATATAATTTGGGATTTTATTGTATATGTTAATTGATCTATATAATGGGCCGCGGGTAGAAATTTTTAATTTGCATTTGGGATATGCAAGTTTATTTTTGCGACGCGTGCTTCGTTCTTGTTTTTTTGTATTCTCCTTTCCTTTTTCATGTTAATACCTTCATTTTGCCAACAAATATATTTATTGCTAAAAAGTGTCTCATATCGCCATCCTTTTCCACAATCGATAACAAAAGTGGTTTCACTTTGATATAAGATCAAGTTTTTATAATCATGACATGTGACCTCTATTAACTGATAATTTTTTCATAATTTATTCGATGTCTCTGTTGACTGACTTGATTTTGTTTTGTTCTAAAATCTGTATTTTATTTTCTATTTTTCTTTCCTCATGTCTTGTAAGCCATGTTGTAAGTGATTCGGCATGAAATTTTACGACTGGCCGCCTGCCTGACGTCAACCCTCTTTGGAAATGCTTTTGTTGGTGGAAAGGATCACAGATTAATGATTATGTATAGAAAGGATAGAACCGCCACCTTTCGGTTCATTACGGTAGTGCCGGTATCCCCTTTTTAGGGTTCCGTAGTAAACAAGGAACCCTTATAGTTTCGCCATGTCCATCCGTCTGTCCGTCCGTCTGTCTGTCTGTCTGTCTGTCTGTCTGTCTGTCCGTCTGCGGCTTAGCTCAGAGACTATTGGTACTAGAAATCTGTAATTTGACAAGGGTTTAAAAATATCAATCACGGCGACAAAGTGGTGAAATCAAATTGTGAAAAATATTTTTTTTAGGGTACCCCTCCCCTACATGTAAAGTGGGGATGAATTTTTTTTTCTCGTCTATCCCATACTGTGGGGTCGTTGAATAGGTCTTTCAAAAATATGACCACCATTTTTCAATTCAGGGATCCGTTTGTGAAATATGATATTTTAAAGTGCTAAATTTTATTAGTCAAGTTTCCCCCCCCCCCTCTGCCAGCTAAATGGTTGTATAAACCCCTACCCCTACTAAACCCCTACCCCGGGGTAGGGGTAGGGGTACGAGTAGGGGTAGGGGTAGGGGTCGGAGTAGGGGTAGGGGTCGGGGTAGGGGTAGGGGTAGGGGTAGGGGTAGGAGTAGGGGTAGGAGTAGGGGTAGGAGTAGGGGTAGGGGTTGGGGTAGGGGTAGGGGTAGGGGTAGGGGTCGGGGTAGGAGTAGGGGTAGGAGTAGGGGTAGGGGTAGGAGTAGGGGTAGGGGTAGGGGTCGGGGTCGGGGTCGGGGTCGGGGTCGGGGTCGGGGTCGGGGTCGGGGTCGGGGTCGGGGTCGGGGTCGGGGTCGGGGTCGGGGTCGGGGTAGGGGTAGGGGTAGGGGTAGTAGTAGTATTATTATATGTATACTTAGTGACATATTATTTAGTTCCTATCACAATCTGTTCTTTTCTGCATATTACTTTTACAAAATAATGTCGATGTTTCACATCTGCCAGGCTAGGCGTCCCACGACGGCTCACAATTTTTTTTAATTACATTTCCAATATAGGTAGTTCACCATCATGTTATTTTTTTCGGTAAATGATATTCTGAATTTTTATTTCACTTTTGTTTGTTAATGTCCCATAGTTGGCAAAGTGAGAAGTTTGATGCGTTGTTTATAAGAAGTGGGCAAAAAATGAATGATACTAGAAAAATATGTCAAAGTTGGCGACATGGTAACTACTAGTATGAATATATGAAAAATTACCCAAAATGGGAATGATTGTACTAACTTTTCGAAAGGTAGGCAAACTGAGAAAGTTGGCAAAGGATCCGCAGATCATGATCTAAGTATTAAACAATATAATATGTACAGTCCGTTCACAGTTATTTTACCTCTGACAACCTCCGTCAAGCCATAATATTTTGACAAAATACAATGGCTTGACGGAGGTTGTCAGAGGTAAAATAACTGTGAACGGAGGACTGTAGTGTTAACTAAGTCCAAAAGTAACAGTAATACGCCTTATTCATTGTCCATCTTGCTGTACGTCCCGCCAAGGTCATGCACGATGCACGATAAAAACAACAGTGAATAAATAGGCTTGATGTACATACGTCAGTACGTTATAAATTATAATTACTGACGTACGTCAAGCATATTCACTGTCGTTTTTATCGTGCATCGTGCATGACCCTTTAAACAAAGTACTCTGTGGCATGACCTTGGCGGGACGTACAGTCTATTTGGGGAGAGGTTACCATTATACGTAAACAATTATGGCGTCAGATCACGTGATTATATTTTCACTGTACTAGTGATGCGAAACATTGGCAGACAAGTTGAGAATGAACGATTGATTGAATGAATACATTCTTAAATCGATTATCAATACATACTATTTAATATGATATTCTTCGGAATTGTGATGTTGGAAACGATATTATTAAGACCTTTCAATACGGATCCTATAATTTTAAATATTCAAATTTGTAGCTAACTGTAAATGTTACATAAAATATTATGTTTGAATTAATTTTAATTTATTACATATTAAATTTATAAATGGTTTGTCCTTACAATATTTTATTTTTATTATTATTTATATTATACTATTATTTTTATTATATTTGTTATTACAATCCTTCTCCTATTATGATTGTCGAATTATTCGACTTTATAAATCATTCGAACTGATCGAATGATTTACCATGATTAGTAACTACTTTAAACTACTTGACAATTTTGAAATCGTACCCTTATTGCAAAAACCGATTATCTGCACCAAAATTTGAGCGAAATGTTTTTGAGTTATAAGTATTTGAAATTTTAACGACAAAAAAATTAATTATAATGATGTCAATTTTTAAAAGCTAATCGTTTTTATAAACAAGAAACTATTCAAGAAATGTTAAGTAGGTCAATAATTGAAAAAAACTTACTAGATTTTCTTTAAAAAGAAGAAAATAATCGGTAAGGAGCTCATTTAGTTGGTTTTTCCTGAATGTAGAAAAACTACCATATTTTCAAAATTACCCTTCTGGTAGTTCTATTGGCATTTTTAATTAAATCCTTTGTTTTGAATAATAATAATCATCAAGACAAAAATCGTTTTAGTTCAACTATAGCCAGTATAGGTGTAAAATAAATATCTTTAGTTGCTTTTGGCTGAAGGTAAAGTAGATTATTTAACTTTGTGTGTAGGTACTAACTGCAGCGCCCCGCGTTTTTACCTGCTTAGTTCCCATTCCCGCGACAAATGGGCAAATTTAGTCAGTTATCTTCAAAAGAAAGTCCCGTTGAAATCGGTCCAGCCGTTCCAGAGCTTAGCGCGTTTAAACAAACAATTTAATTTTATCATATTAGATAAATAGCTGTGCCCCGCGGCTTCACCCGCATATGTCCCGTTCCCGTGGAAACTTCGGAATATACGATAGGTATAAGCCTTCCTTTTGAATCACTCTATCTATTGATGAAAACCGCTTTAAAATCCGTTGCGTACTTTAAAAGATCTAAGCGTTCATACATACATACGAGTACAATTAATACATACAGAAGGACAGACGGCGGGAAGCAACTTTGTTTTATACTATCGACTATCGATTTAATTTAAAAAAAAACATAATACTTTGACAAAATCTTTATTAAAAAAAACTGTTTAGTCTTTTAGGCTAGACGTAATGTGTCATCAGTGTCCGAGCAATGTTGAGCAATGAGAGAGTTGCAGCAATTGATCAACACTGCTGTCTTTAGTAGCCAGAGACTGGAATCACCCATGATACTCTTCCGGTATTACACTTTTATTGAAAAGATTAATCAGATCCTTCTTCTTAACCCATCAACATCGTCAGTATATTCGTCTGAAGGACCTAAAATTTAAACAATCATTGGAAATATATTTAAAAGAGAAACTTAAGATCGGCTAACTTGGCAGGTGCTGTTGGCTTTCCATTAGGCCATAAAAGCTACAAGTCTGTTTGGTCTATCGATTGTACTTCTCCTTTTTTATATGAATAGGGAGGAAACGAGCAGGCGGGTCACCTGATGTGAAGTGATTACCGCCACCCATGAACATTTATTGTAGCATCAGAGGCACCACCAATGCGTTGCCGGCTTTTCAGGAATTTGTTGGTCTGCCCCTTGTATAACCCCATGTTGTAATTAAGTGGGAACACCATCGAAGGGAGTTGGTTCCACAGTTTGGTAGTGTATGGAAAAAAATTCTGACACAGTGGACTGTAGTAGTGCTCCAGGCACCCAGGTGGTGAGGGTGAAATTGCATTCGGTGGCGTGCGGTGCGGTTGTAGAAGAGAGAGAGTGGGATAAGGTCAATAGCTCTTCAGAACACTCCCCGTTATGTTATAGCAGATAGAATATGCAGAGAGAGCTAACGTCTCTGCGGTGCTCCAGACTTTCCAGTGAGCAAGTTAATTTGGGATTCGGTCCACAAGCCGAACTGCCCTCCTTTGTATCGAGTCAAATGGAAGGAGTTGATACTGAGGTGATCCAGCCCAAAGGTGAGAGCAATTCTCCATGACTGGTGTGGGCGGACTTGCGCTTTATAGAGTAGGAGCCTGTAATCGGGCGCAAAGTACCGCTTTACTGTGTTGAGCACCTCAAGTTTTTTAGAGGCTAATTTAACTTTTCCTTCCCAGTGATCCCTTTGTTCGAAATGCGAACACCAAGAATCCCAATGCTATTGAAAGGGGTGAGAGAAATGTTCTGAAAGAGAAGAGGTGTGGTGAAGGGAGTGTTTTTGGCGGTGTTTTACAAACTTGTGTTTTAGACGGGTTAAATTATACAAGTTTTTGTGAATCCCATACTTACACTTTCTCGAAAGAAGCCTCAATGTCGGACACATGTTTGGCTCAGGCCCAGCATTAAGCCAGATAACTGTGCTTGGCCTTTATAAAGAGCATCGCCAGTAGTGTCATCTGTATAGCAATGGATGTTGCTGTATTCCACCTTATCATTGATATGCAGAATGAACAGTGTAGGCGATATCACTGAGCCCTGTGGAACGCCAGCATTCATAGGCTTTATAGGTTCGGAACAAAAACCGTTGACAGCGACTTTCATGCTGCGCCCATGAAGAAAGCTAGGGAACCAATTGCACAGCTTCACGGGAAGTCCGTAGGATGGCAGCTTCGATAGTAAAGCCCTATGCCACACCTTATCAAAGGCTATAGCGATGTCCAGGCTGACCGCTAGAGCTTCCCCCGTTCTGTCAATAGCATCCGCCCAACTATGCGTGATGTATACAGAAGATCACCAGCAGATCGGCTGTGGCGAAAGCCGTATTGACGATCGCTGATGAACTGGTGCTCCTCGACTCGGCAGTTTGGTGTTAATAATTTGCTCCATAACTTTGGACAGTAGAGAGGTAATCGCAATAGGCCTGTAATTTGAAGGATGGCTTTACTCGGAATTGGGTGATCCAGGGCAGTCTTCCACGAAGACGGAACAGGGCTGGAAGAGTAAGATTGCTGAAACAGACTCATTAAGACCGGTGTTAGCTCAGGAGCACACGTGTTCAACAGCATATATTTTTGTTTTGTTAAAATGTTCCAAAACATGACACTTTTTCAATTTACATTCCATGAAAACATTTTTTCAAAAGCGTTCCCAGGTTATGTGAATCATTACAGCGAAATGATTTATATTAATAAAATACGTCATTATTAAAAATAAAAACGTTTCAGAGAGATTGAAGCGTTTTTAAATATTTTTAGCAACGAATGGGTTGTGGTTTGGAATATTGGTTTTTACTATGCAATGAAGAGTGTTTTAGTAGAAAAAATAGCCTAGTGTGTTGTAGTGTAGTTGTAGCCCAGATAAACACTAAAAGTGAACTTTAGTTATTTGTGTTTATTATTTATGTACTTTAACCTGCAATAATTTTAACCAAATATGGTGTTCATTATTCTGCAAAAAGCAACTAATGTTGTTTAGTTTGTTTTACTGGTAGATACATCAGCCATTTCTAGTATCAAAATTAAAGCTAAAACCAGTTACCGTAGGTTAACATGTTTTAATAGAATAATATCGACATAATAATAAATCAAATAACTACATCTGAAAAGTGTTATGATACGAAACATGGTTTTTCTGGTATAGATTTATAAATCTAAAGTATTTAAATGAGTTTAGTTCTTTTTTAAAGAAGATAATTAAATTATCCTTGAAGCTAGTTGCTTTTAACTCTAGCTATCTCCGTAAATAAGCGTCGTAGCAGATAATGGGTTTTACCTGTAGCTTCGTCGTGACTAGACGAGTCGATTGATATATTTAACCTAATTTTGGTAAAAAAATGCAGATAATCGGTTTTTGCAATAAGGGTACGAAATAGATTTATAAACTTAAAGAATCAGGTTAACATTCCAATCGTACAATTGAAACCATTAGTTAAAGTCTCCACTTCTTTTCCGAGAATCCGAGTCGTGAATAATGTAATAGGCATGTAGGCATTTCGACTAGCCTGAACTGACATTTCGCGCTGAACAACTTTTTTTTTTTTTTTATTCGATGACAAGCTAGTCCTTGACTGCGATCTAACCTGATGGTACGACGCAGTCTAAGATGATAGCAGGCTAACTTGGAAGGGGTATGGCAGTGAACATTTAACCCATACCCCTAATTGGTTTCTACACGCCATCGTGCCGGAACGCTAAATCGCTTGGTGGCACGTCTTTGACGGTAGGGTGGTAACTAGCCACGGCCAAAGCCTCCCACCAGACCAGACCAGAGACATACAATTCAGAAATTATAAATTCCCAAATTGACCCCGCCGGGAATCGAACCCGGGACCTCCCAGTTATAAGACAACAGCGCTCACCACTGAGCCAGGGAGGTCGTCAACGCAGTCGAAACATGATGAGTAATTAAAATATTAATAAGTAGTCGTCATTCGATTATGAGCATTAATATAATACTAATGTTCAATTCGAAAATGTGTACATTAGTAGTTGTAAATTATTCGAATAGTCAGATCATTCGCAGTCACGCATCTCTAACCGGTTGCCATTTGACTTAATACACGGATCTACGAGCGTAATAAATACGACTTCCGATTTTACAATCGACTAAGCTCGTTCTTATCATTCACTCTATGGTTCACGTTTTATTTCCAGCACTAGGGATTTGTTCTATTTCATATGTCAAACACAAACTAGGCTATTAATCTGTGTTTTTTTTTCCCGATGGTGACTAGATTAATGCTAAAATAATATCGTAAACTGCATAGTTTGAAGTACATTTGTGTTTAATATAAACTTAAAAATGTTTTGCTTCGGGAAATAAAACGTTTGTGAGTGATTTATAGCGCGAACAGTGAAAATAGTGTTAGCAAAACTGAAATGTCCTGTCCGGTATGTTTTGTTTACATATAATGGTAACCTCTCTCCAAATCGACTGTACAGCAAGATGGACGTTGCCAAGTGGCGATTTTTCGACTTTAAGGTGGATTATACGGGTCTGCCCGCCCGGTCTAATTTCGCCAATAGAATTATCATCTTCACAGGTTTGTATGAAAATCTTTACTTGAAAGTGTCCAGTTTAAGAAATTAGTCAGAATATCGGCTAATTTCTGAGTAACTCATGCCCAACTCGATATTTTGATTAATTTCTTAAACTGGTCACTTTCAAGTAAAGATTTCTACATAAACCTGTGAAGATGATAATTCCACTGGCGTAATTAGAATGCCATAAGCCTAGTTTGTCGTATTAGTTTACAAATTGCGAAAAACCAAATAAAGGATACATGATTTTCAGGCTATTTCCACTTTACAGAAAAAAAAATTAATCGACAATTTTTTGGCGACTTGGATTGGTTTAGACTGGGCAACACTACTAGATTAAGAAGTGAGAATAGCATAATCTAGTGATAGGGTTGCCAATATCGAAAGTAAAAACATCGATGTGTCGATACATCGATGTTTCAGAACAAATATCGATGTACACAAAACATCGCCCATAATGTAGCGAAACATCGATGTTTTTTTTTAATTTTTTTTTATGATCTATCAAATAGTAAAATTTTGGAAAATCTAGGATTTATAACAATATTATCTATAACTATTGAAAAGGTTAGTCTTTAGAATAAGAAAAGTGTAGAATAGGGGATATAAAATTACATTTAACAGCATTTTTTTTATCGCCGGCTTTATTATTTTTGATCGCCGGCTGCATGCATGAAAAAATGTCGCATTCCGCCTAAGCCGAGTTTCCTTATGACGTTATCACGTAAAATTATCATCCATAAACAGACTTTTTCAGACAACCACTTTTTTCTAAATTGATTACCGAGTGACGTCACGCCACTAGTTACTTTTAGCAGAGCCTGCCTGACTCAGGCAGGCTCTGCCAAAAGTATCAAACATTTCAACTAGATGGCAGGCAAAACATCGATGTAAAAACATCGTATAAGATAACATCGATACATCGATGTTTTGCAATAGTGAACACCGATGTTTCAGAAACATCGATGTATCGTCTTCATCCCTATCTCATTCTCTGGATCTCTGCATACGATACAAAAAACGTAGTGGTTATCTCCTTAGATACACTGTAATTCTTTGGTTGTTATCACAGATTAGAATGGATACCTACTACCTACCATCTTTGAGTAATATTGGTTTATTACTCAAAGCCTACCATGGATACTACGTATGTGGTTATATCCTAGTGTTCGTGGTCTATGGTGGTTATTGGTGGTTATATTCTCTCCAGATATGTATTTAAATTACTTTACTCTATGTTATATTCAGTTATATTCTCTCTGAATGACGTTAGAACCTTATACAGCATCTTATACAGTGTATCTGTGCAGTGTATGTACAAACGTAAAAAATAAATTATATACATTTTGCTACATTTGCGTGTGCGACGTGCGTTTTGTACAAATAGTTTTGTGATTTCTCTGACGAGACTCTAGGCGAAATCTATACACACACACTGTGTAGGTACACAGTAACCATTGAAGATGCGGTGTTGCGCGCCTTTTTGCAGAAATGCTGCAGACACTGTACCGGCGTCACGGGAGGGGAGGCGGATTAGTTTCCATGGGTAAGTAGGCTGTAGAGTGTAGGTATATTCGAGTTGACTGCAATGTTCGACTGCGGATGGCGATTGGCGAGCTCCCAGGTTTGATTCCCGGGTTGGGTACAAAAATGTGTTGGGTTTGTCTGTCAAGAAATCCTCAGCGTGGAGTAGGTGCCATGCCTCGGAGAGCACGTAAAGGCGTCTGTCCTGCGCCTGATCTACCGGATTTCTGTCCCATCTACCACCGGTTAGGAAAGGATTCTGCCATGCGCGGGCAAGAAACTCAGCAGTTGCTCTTTTCTTAACAAATTATTGTGATACCTATCAATATCATATTACAATGTAGGTAATCAAAATGTAATGAGTGATACTATCTGTATCATGTGGGCAACTGGATGCCAAGCTATTACCATGAAAGGAGATTGGCGAATTCCATAGAGTTTCTGACCCAAACAAACTGAACTGTGGGCCTCAAGCCCATGTTCACGAATCAAACTTCTAGTTCTAGAAATCCAGTCTAACAAAAAAGTTCATCAAAGTCTATCAAATAAAGTTGGGAGAAAAAAAGATATTCACTTGTATTGCCATGTAACGGTTATTTATAATGTGTACTTGTGAATAATTATAACTTTGATCCCCATCTTCTAAACTATCTGGTTTACACAGAAAAATACTCTGAAAAATATTGATTAAAATTAAATGATTTCTGAATCTGAAAAGTTTTTAAAAATGCTGGGTCAAAATTCGCCAACCTCCTTTTGTCACTAAGGAAATCACTAGGTTTAGAATTAAACCTCGACTGAATAAATGTGTGTTATGTACCGAAAACCAGTGTTTTCACTGTTCCCATCCACTGCATGCTGCTTGATCCCGTAAGAAGACTCCGTAAGACATAATGCTACTAATTTCCAGCTTCCCGAGTGACGCGCGTCTCCGTGCGGCGTGGCTCAGCGCCCTGGGCAGGCAGGGCGCGCCCCTCCCAGACCCTGCTGTGGTCTGCTCGCAGCATTTCCTGGACGACGACATTCATGAAACAGAAAGTGGCTCGAGGCTAATCAATGCTGGAGCTATTCCTTCAACAGTGCTGGTAAAGATTGTTCCATGTTATGTATTTTTAGTAGTTGTGTGTGTTTTAGTTACTGACATAGCTCAGGGAAGCTGAAGTGAAAATGTGCAGGGCTCATAGTTTGAAGAACTTTATGGTTGTAGCCTGTAGGGGTCCCGAGGTGCTGGAGTGGTGACCCCACACCAGAAAGCGCAGTGTTGGCAGACCCCTCACTAGGTGTATAGTGCAAGGAGACCCCTCACTAGGTGATTGCCATCAATACTGTAGCAATTATTTTAAGACAACCCACAGCTGAATTGGTCTGTTTCCTCAACACTTGTTGCAGCATTGTATGGTAACGGTGATGAGACAGTAACTAGTACATTGACTACCTGCCTGGAGCAGTGGTAAGCGCTGTGATCTTAAAATGATCTAGGGTCTAGGGTTCGATTCCCTGTTGGCACAATTTCAGAACTGAATGGGAGGCTTGGCCGTGGCTAATTCTCTACCATCGAAGATGTGCCACCAAACGATTTATCGTTTGGGAACGATGGTGGAAAAATAACTGATTAGGGGTGTGGGTTAATTAAAACTGCCACACCCCCTTCCCAGTTAGTCTGCAGTGAGATCTCAGTCAAGGGCAGTCATGTCATGAATACACACACATGTGTATCCACAGGTGTGCTTGATGTGCCTGGACACTGACACCAAGATGTTTCTCATGAGTAAACACAAACTGGAAAAAGCCTATGAATATTTAACTGGATATGTGGTAAGTTGTTTTAATTAAATTTAATTAAAAATCGGCCAAGTGCGAGTCGGGCCTCGCTCTTTTAGGGTTCCATTAAAAAAAATTAAATAAAAATATTTCCATGTACCCATGGAAATATTTTAATTTAATTTTTTTAATTTAATTTAATTTTTATTATTTGTTGTTATAGCGGCAATAGAAATACATAATATGTGAAAATTTCATCTGTCTATCTATTACGGTTTACGAGATACAGCCCGCTGACAGACGGACGGATGGACGGACGGACAGCGTAGGCTTAGTAATAGGGTCCCGTTAGTACCCTTTGGGTACGGAACCCTAAAAATAATATTGAACAGGACAAAAGCGTATAATGTATATAAACCAGAAAAACAAATGACTTCATCATTTATCACCAGCTTGGGAACAGCTCCACTAATGTAATTTGTTGTTTCAGCCGTGCAACCAAGGGAACCTAAAGCAAACACTTTGTGTACAATGTGCTCAGAAACTGATGAACTTTAGTCGATTCAGAGACCAGAGTTTGAGAGCCCGTGCATTGATGATGGACTTAGTTGAGAAACATGAATTGGTGAGTCTTTTATCTTTTCTTTCTTCTTCCTTCTTCTAGCTGGGCCCATCTCCACACACAATTCAAAGACTACATTGAAAATTATTTATTTCATGTGGACCAACTTGTGGTTCTTATGACTAGTTAAGACTCTACCACCAGTTATAAAAAAAGATTCTGCAATTCTGTTACCTACTTGATTTAACATGCCTATAAGCTGAATCGCTACACAGTCCACGCGCCGCGTACTAATATTTTTAGGGTTGAGTTGCAATGTTTCTGGTGAAAACTATAGGTGTGGTACCTAAACATTACTCAGAAACTTAAGGAATAGAATATTCCAACACCTATTCTCAAGGATTCTATGCTTATTCAGTATTTTCAAGAAAATACTTTACATGCTGTATATTCAATTATTCAATCTTTCTTCTTTTACAACTGATAGACCTACACAGGCATCAGTATATTCAATAATTTCTCAAAAACTATTTCTCAACAGATAACAAGGAGGCATATAAAAATGATAAATCGCACAAAATACAGACTAAAGAGCCCTATGGTGGTGACAACACTAGGAGCTGACGTCTGTGACTTACACATACAAGAAGACACCTCAGATGACAAACAGACAGAATCAGAGACAACAATAGACACAGGTGTGGTGAAAACTGAAGAAAGTGATGAGTCAATGGTGATTAGAGAAAACATGGACATGATATATGAAGAGGATGATAATGCTGACAGTGCCAATAATGAGATAAATGAAGATGACAGTAATACTGACAGTGTCATTAATGATTTTGTTGCATTGCATGACGAAATCATTTCTGATGATAGCATAATGTTGGATGCAAATCTACTAGATGATGCTCTTCTCAGAGCTCTCCAGAAGAAACCAGCAAATGTAGATCAGGTGGCAAAAATACAAGATCTGTTGAAGTTTGAAAGTGCTGACTTTGAATGTTCACTTTGCTCCGAGGAATTTGACCAAGAACTTGCGTACATGGAACATTTGAGCATGCATGCCCAGGTGAGTTAGTTTCGTCAGTTAAACTCTTTCATCCACTTGTTGGAGAAGTCACCCTCGACAGTGATTAGTCAAAGAAGTATAGATTGCTGAAGTCAGATCAAAACAAAGCTTGTGTACATCTAATTATAGATCTTGCAATTCACGAGCTTTAATTAATACTGCCATACCCCCTTTCCAAGTCACCCAACTGTCATCTTAGACTGCATCGTCACTAACCATCTGTCGATATGGCTGTCGAGGGCTATCATGTCGTGAATATCTAAAAGCAAGAATCGGGGCAACCCAACAGCAGCAGCAGCGGAGCTCTCAAAGGACAGAAATGATACGAGTTCTTTTTGTGTTCGTCAGAGCGGGTCGGCTGCTGGTGCGAGCGGGACGACTGCAGCGTGCGAGCGCCGCGCCGCTGTCGGTGCCGGCCCCTCGCTTCCCTCACTCGCGGAGATCAAGTCAGTATACCTGTGTGTTACTCCTCCTTGTTTATCACCCATGTTTGCTAAACTGTGACATCTCACGAATGAGGCCAGCTTGTCACAATGTCGCCAGCGAGTCGTTGCTGCTCCTACCTCCGTGCCTCCTACGGCAAATTTAGCTTTCTACAAAAAAGTATAGAAATGCTTTTGTCGTAGGGCGTCAGGGAAAAAAGTTATTGAGGAAAAACTGGAGGAAGGTCAAAAATTTTGCAGCTTTCCGCCCAAAGCTTGCAGGTCTAAAACTTGAGAAAATGTTAATTGACAATCCCTGAACAATGTCCCAAAGTTTCATTGACTTCCGACCTTTTTCCACCTATCCCCACTTTTTCCTACCTGTCGACTGGACTATTTTTTCAAGGAGCCATATTTCGGTAACGAATGCACATACAAACATGTTTGAATAATCTAAATTATAGGAAATTTAACGCTCTACAAAAAAGTATAGAAATGCGTTTGCCGTAGGACGTAAGGAAAAAGAGTTATTGAGGAAAAACCTGGGAAGGTCCAAAATTTTGCAATTTTCCCCCCCTTCCTCCTTCAGCACAGGGTCCTGGTGGTCCAAAACTTGAGAATTAACCATCCCTGAACAACATCCTAAAGTTTCATTAACTTCTGACCTTTTTCCACCAAGCCCCACTTTTTCCTACCTGTTGACTAGGCTATCCGAGTGCCCTGATAATCCAATTCTGAGTATTGGCTTGCCGTACGTTGGGACAATTACCGCAAATAATTATTGCGAGCTCCAGTTTGTGGGGCATCTTTATTTTGTAATCTATTTATTATTATTCTTTAGTTTGGCTTTTGTGAATTTCTTGTGTTTATTTTTTGTAAAATTTGTACCTTTTGGGTTTTTATTGTCTGCAAATAAATATTATAACTATTCTGTCCGCTCCACGCTCCACAGGCCCGACCCCGCCGGTCTGCACGACGGCCGCGCTCCGGCAGGCGTCGCGCACACTTCAGGTGAGTGACTTGTTAGTTAGTAGCTCGTGACTGCGACTTCGTCTGCGTGGAGTTCGGTGTTCAGCCTACGGCACTCTCCAGCTCCTCAACTAAACACATCCGTTGCTCCGCTGCAGCGTGATTGGAGAACAAACAAACTCACTTTTGCATTTATAATGTTAAAATGAAGGTGTATAGTTAGCTCATCACGAAGACGCGTCAAAGTCTACGTCTCAATCGATTAACAAAGCATGTGTATATGATGTGCCGCTATGTTATGAGTAGTGTTAGTCTACGGTGACACATATAAGTCACATATGTCGATATGTGTATCGTAGACGCCACTTGGCAGTAGAAAATCGAATAAAAGCAACGCGACGTTCGCTGCGGACAGTCGAGTTTAACTATTATCCTGATAGGTCCGAGCCCGCACACCACTGAGTTGTCAATAGAGTAACTGATAGTAACCGCCTACCATCCCGTAGTGTCAAAGCTCATTGCGTGACATCGCTTCACTGAGAGCGCTGTGTGTAAGACACTTCCATCTCTCGACGTCAATAAGGCGAGTGGGCCGGACTGTATTCCTGCGGTTGTATTGAAAAAGTGTGCCTCGGAGTTAACACCGGTCTTAACGCGTCTGTTTCAACAATCTTACTCTTCCAGCACTGTTCCGTCTTCGTGGAAGACTGCTCTTGTCCACTCAGTTCCGGAGAAAGCCAATCATTCGGATCCCTCAAATTATAGGCCTATCGCGATTACCTCTCTACTGTCCAAACTTATGGAGCAAATTATTAACACCCAACTGCTGAGTTACCTTGAGGAGCACCAACTCATCAGCGATCGTCAATACGGCTTTCCTATCGGCCGATCTGCTTGTGATCTCCTTGTATACCTCACGCATCGTTGTGCGAATGCTATTGACAGAAAGGGGGAAGCTCTAGCGGTCAGCTTCGACATCGCTAAAGCCTTCGATCGGGTTTGGCATAGGGCTCTACTTTCGAAGTTGCCATCCTAGGGACTTCCTGTGAGGCTGTACGATTGGGCCGCTAACATTGTTCATGGGCGCGGCATCAAAGTCGCTGTCGTCAGTTTTTGCTCCGAACCTAAGCCCAGCAATGATGGCGTCCCACAGGGCTCCTTGTTATCGCCTACATTGTTCATTCTGCATGTCAATGATATGTTGCAAAACAGCAACATCCATTGTTACGCGTATGAGAGTATTGGCGATGGTCTTTATAAAGGTCATGCACAATTCTCTCGCGCAATGCTGGAGGAGAGTAGATCCAAACTTATGTCTGACATTGAGGCTTCTCTCGAGAAAGTGTCAGTATGGGGTTCACAAAACCTTGTGCAATTTAACCCTTCAAAAACACAAGTTTGTGCGTTCACCGCCAAAAAGACCCCCTTT
The DNA here is from genome assembly GCA_029955525.1 of Oeneis ivallda. NCBI lineage: Eukaryota > Metazoa > Arthropoda > Insecta > Lepidoptera > Nymphalidae > Oeneis > Oeneis ivallda. The sequence continues at coordinate 13,639,281 of JARPMR010000026.1, read as the reverse complement.
ACCACACCTCTTCTCTTTCAGAAGACTTCGCTTACCCCTTCCAATAGCATTGGGATTCTTGGTGTTCACATTTCGAACGAAGTGTTGTTCCGGGATCACTTAGAAGGAAAGGCTAAATTTGCCTCTAAAATACTTGGGGTGCTCAACAGAGCTAAGCGGTACTTTGCGCCAGAGCACAGGCTCCTACTTTATAAAGCGCAAGTCCGCCCACACAAGGAGTATTGCGCTCACCTTTGGGCCGGAGCACCTCAATATCAACTCCTTCCATTTGACCGGATTCAAAAGAGGGCAGTACGGCTTGTGGACATTCCCAAACTAACTAGCTCACTGGAAAGCCTGGAGCAACGCAGAGACGTAAGCTCTCTATGCGTATTCTATCGGCTATATAAAGGGAGTGTTCTGAAGAGCTATTTGACTTTATCCCACCCTCTCTCTTCTACATCCGCAAAGCACGCCACCGAAAGCAACTCCACCCACACCACCTTGGTGCCGGAGCACTTCGACTATCTGTTGTGCCAGAACTTTTTCCTACGAACTACCAAACTGTGGAACCAACTCCCATCGACTGTGTTCCCGCGTAATTACAACTTGGGGTTATTCAAGGGGCGGACTAAGAAATTCCTGAAAAGCCGGCATGCATTGGTGGTACTTCTGGTGCTACAAATGTTCATGGGCGGCGGTAATCGCTTCTTCTGACCCGCCTGCTCGTTTGTTCGCTGTTTTTATTAAAAAAAAAAACATAATTTCATTTCACAATATACATTTAGGCAGTGTTCGTGGGATTTTGAAACGAAAAACGCCATCTAGTGGCAGTTTGCAGAAACTTAGTTCTGTTACATTGTCCTATATTCTGACTATTGATTATTGTGAAGAACCACAAGTATATTACTTGTAATAATAAATAAATTTAATGTGTCAGAAGTCAGAAGTTTCTTGAGATAAGTGATAATTTGACAGTTTTCAATATGTCGAAGGTCAATAAAGTTGCGGGAGGAAAATTTTTGGCATTAAAAAAGTTGAGTATTGGAGGTAATATTAAACCAATTAGCCTGAAAGCAATTTATCTACAATCTGGAGACGATGGTACAAATCTTTCGTTGAAAAATTGAAAATTATTGATTTAATGTAGGCCAACATGTGGCTCAAGACAACTCAAAACTCTACCAGCAGTTCGAACAGCACATTCTACTGAGAAGGGCCGGCGAGAAACTCTTAGCTCTTTTTAAAACAAAATGTTACACCATCATTATGTAAAATGCTTATTCAAAGTAATAACGCTATCTTGTGGGCAGCTGGATGCAAAGCCGATTGTTTCTTTACAATTTTCTCATTAACAAATTCATTGTGTAATTACCTCGACTTGTAATGTATTTTTACACATTGTTTAAATCTGTGTAATGGCAAATGTATTCATTTCTTTGGAATCATAATCTTGTATACGAGTATACTCGTAAGCGTACACTCAACCCCACAAAGGATTTCTGTACTTTGCGCATATGACATGACGGTGTAACTTAGTAGTTATTACTCTCAAAACGCGTGCCATAGTATGCCGCTAGTGCACCATATGTTGCTGCCGTATCCTCTGATGCGGACACACACTGGTGCTACACTTGTGCGCTTATTTTTAATAATTCGCTTGTTATTTCTTAGTCAGTGGTTTGAACTATTACTGAATTTCTTTTATTTATATTTCTGTTTAAAATTTGTCTGATCCATACCTACTCATTAATATCGTGAATGCAAAAGTGTGATGTATTTGCATGGGCACACTCGCGGACCGCGAGAGTGACATAGGCGTTGTGTCCTGACATAACGAAATGTTCCCGCAGGATTAAAAAAAAACTTAAATTCATGACATCGCGGGTAGAAATAAATTGAATTGTTCATCAGTTTATTTGTGAAATAATTCTAAAATGTTCACACTTCTATAACAAAGGATTCAATTGTTTCAGTTGCTCCTTTGCCCGCGAGTGTCGCGACCAGCAATGACAGCGAAGAGCACTCAACTGAAGAAGCTATCACAACAGTCAGCGGCGACTTAGACTACCGATGTGCCGATAGCGACAGTAGAACAAACGATAACATCGACAGATACACGAATTGTATAGTGAAACTATACGATGTATTCGGTAAAAAAGTTGTGCCAAAACGAGATGCATCTTTGACGAAAGCAAGAAAAGTAGTTATTTCTTGTGACAGTCAGAAAGACGTTAATAATATGAGTTATGAGTCAAAAAGTCAGAATGAAGCTCCCGCCAGAGAATACATTGAACAAGCTACTGCTGAAGAACAAGTTAACATACCAATAAATTTTAAGAGAAAAACTGGTTGTTTAAATAAGGATATTACGAAACAATTTTATCATTCATCTAACAGTAGCCTCCTTATTGAGGATAAAATGTATATTTGTGACTTTTGTCGGGCAATGTTTCAGCTAAAAAGTCTGTTAGTAAAACACATCCAGAGCCACATGAGAGTAAATAGATTTACTTGCGAGATTTGTCAACACAAATGCAGATGTAAATACAATTTAACGAGTCACATGAGGACTCACACTGGTGAAAAGCCTTTCTCTTGTAAGTTATGTGAGTATAAAGCTGCTCGAAAAAGTCATTTAGTAGGTCACATGAGGAATCACACTGGTGAGAAGCCTTTCTCTTGTAAGTTATGTGAGTATAAAGCTGCTCAAAAAAGAGATTTAGTAGTTCACATGAGGAATCACACTGGTGAGAAGCCTTATTCCTGTGAATTATGCGAGTTTAAAACTGTACAAAAAGGTCATTTAGTAGTTCACATGAGGAATCACACTGGTGAGAAGCCTTTCTCTTGTAAGTTATGTGAGTATAAAGCTGCTCAAAAAAGAGAATTAGTAGTTCACATGAGGAAGCACACCGGTGAGAGGCCTTTCTCTTGTAAGTTATGTGAGTATAAAGCTGCTCAAAAAAGTAGTTTTGTAGCTCACATAAGGAATCACACTGGTGAGAAGCCTTTCTCTTGTAAGTTATGTGAGTATAAGGCTGCTTATAAAAGTCTTTTAGTAGTTCACATGAGGAATCACACTGGTGAGAAGCCTTTCTCTTGTAATTTATGTGAGTATAAAGCTGCTCAAAAAAGAGATTTAGTAGTTCACATGAGGAATCACACTGGTGAGAAGCCTTTCTCTTGTAAGTTATGTGAGTATAAAGCTGCTCGAAAAAGTCATTTAGTAGATCACATGAAGAAGCATACTGTTGAGAAGCCTTTCTCTTGTAAGTTATGCGAGTATAAAGCTGCTCGAAAAAGTCATTTAGTAGATCACATGAAGAAGCACACTGGTGAGAGGCCTTTCTCTTGTAAGTTATGTGAGTATAAAGCTGCTCGAAAAAGTGATTTAGTAGTTCACATGAGGAATCACACTGGTGAGAAACCTTTCCCTTGTAAGTTATGTCAGTATAAAGCTGCTCGAAAAAGTGATTTAATAGTTCACATGAGGCAGCACACTGGTGAAAAGCCTTATTCGTGTAAGTTATGTGAGCATAAAACTGCAAATAAAAGTAATTTAACAGCTCACATGAAAACACACCGGTGAAGGTCCCTATCTTGTTAATAATGCAAGTGTAAATGTGCAGCAAAAGGGACTACTTACACTCACTGCCATTGTTAATGTGCTGAAAGTTGCGTTCTTGTGGGGCACAGGAGAACGCACACTGGTGAAGAGTATTAAGTTATGAGATTATAAATGTGTACTAAGAAATGACCTGATGAAACACATGAGAACTCACACTGGCATCAGGTTACTTTCACTTGTAAGTTATAGGATGACAAATGTATACAAAATGTAACTACCTACACAATATGAGCATGTACACTGGTGAAAAGCCTTTTCTTTTCAACTGTGCAAGTGTAAATGTGCAGCAAGAGGTAATTTGTTGACACGTAACAAACCAATCTGACAAGGAGTCTTATTCTGAGCCATGTCACATGTTACTCGCACATCGGCGACATCGACACGTAATCGCTAAAGCCGCATCTGTCAGTCTTTACTACTTGCCCGAGTCAAAATTTAAATACATATCAAATATTGCGCGGCCGGTGCGGATCGAATCCACATCTCTTGAGAGTTGCGACTGAGTGTGTTGACCGGCGGGTGGTCTGGTCAACACACTCAGGCGCTCATTCGTCGTGGTATATATCGACTCGTGTCATAATTATGTCATTAAACCAAGAAACAAGCCTAAAATCTACATGAATAATTAACCTAATTATAAAATTATCTTAATTGTTATACTTATGCTTGAGCCACTACAAGTGACGACAACATTGGGACCACAGCAATGTGAGCATGCTGCACGAGCCGTCATCGACAAAGGGACGCCGCTCGGACGCAGGCAGCCGGCTCGCTGTAGTGGCGGTAAAATCAATATAAAATCATCCTAATTATCGTATTATAACATTAATTTAAGCTTTATAGCATATAATATCTATATATATAAATTACGTGTCACGTTGTTTGTCCGTGATGGACTCCTAAACTACTTAACCGATTTTAATCAAACTTCGTAACTATCTGTAATTTGGTCCAACTTGAAAGATAGGATAGTTTTTTTTATTAAAATAATTTATTCGTTTTATTTATATAGATAAGTTGGCGGTACGAAGTTCGCCGGGTCAGCTAGTATACCATATATCATAGTATGAGCATTGAGCAAAAATAAAGAAAAAAACATCCCAAGCACTATTTTGTATTATGTATCCTTAGCCTCCCTCGATCTGCATTACCTCCGACAAAAAATACGGGCATTCCATAAGAATTTCAAATGTATACAAAATGTTCATTTTATGTTTACATATCTACTACTATCTGATATTCGCGAAATCGTCCGCGTGGATTTCGTTTTTAAAATCTCTCTGGAACTTTTTTCGGGATAAAAAGTAGCCTATGTCACTCTCTAGGTCCTCAACTATACCCATGCAAAAATCACGTCGATCCGTGGCTCTGTTGCGGCGTGATTGAAGGACAAACCAACAAGGAAACACACTCGCATTTATATTAGTAAGTATTATTTTAACATTAAAAAGTATTTATTGTGAAGTAACTTTAATAGTTAGAAGAAGCCTTATTCGTGTAAGTTGTGCGAGTATAAAGCTACTCAAAAAAGTAATTTAATAGCTCACATGAGGCTGCACACTGGTGAAAAGCCTTATTCCTGTGAAGTATGCGAGTTTAAAACTGCACAAAGTTGTCATTTAATAGTTCACATGAGGCGGCACACTGGTGAAAAGCCTTATTCGTGTAAATTATGTGAGTATAAAGCTACTTGTAAAAATAATTTAGTAGTTCACATGAGGAAGCACACTGGTGAGAAGCCTTTCTCTTGTAAGGAATGCGAGTATAGAGCTGCTCGAAAAAGTGATTTAGTCGTTCACCTGAGGGAGCACACTGGTGAAAAGCCTTTTTCGTGTAAGTTATGTACGTATAAAACTGCTTGTAAGACTAGTGTTATAAACCATTTGCTAAGCTATGCCATGCTGGACCGTTACATACACGCTACTTCCGGATTATACACCAAATACTTTAATTAGAAATATTAATTAGTAATGAGTAAATCTTATTTTGTTATGAATGGTTAATATCGTAATATTTATTATTTTATGTTTTACGAATATATACATCTATGAATTATCTTTAGTTTGTAAAATAGCACTGATACTGTTATGATTACTTTGTTGGCAGAATTGTTAGACTATTATACTAAATCACAGGTATTTGATTGATATTGAGTTGCCTGAATATTTAATTCTTATTTAAATAATTTACTCAGTTCATTATAATTGTAATTTAATTATTTCGTGCAGCATAACTATTTCTGTTTTGTAAAATAGTATTCGGAACACTAATACTAATAATATTAGTTTGGTTGGCAGTACTGTAAGCCTGTTGTCTGAATCATAATTATGTATAAAAGTGAAGGTACTGGATTAACAGACGTTCATTCTTGTAAAATATTGAAGGTAGAAACTCTGCCCGAAAATATAGTGAAAGTATTTTTAATATCGACTATTATTTCAAGACGCTCCCATGCTCTGTCACACTAGATTAGTATTTCACATGAGGCTGCATACTGGTGAAAAGCCTTATTCGTGTAATTTATGTGAGTACAAAGCTGTTCGTAAAGCTGATTTACTAGTTCACATGAGGAAGCACACTGGTGAAAAGCCTTATTCGTGTAAGTTATGCGAGTATAAAGCTGCTCGTAAATGTGATTTTGTAGTCCACATGAAGAAACGCACTGGTGAAAAGCATAATTCGTGTGAGTTATGCGAGTTTAAAACTGCTTATAGTGATCATTTAGCAGATCACATGAGGCTGCACACTGGTGAAACCCTTTTATATTCGTGTAAGTTGTGTGGGAGCAATGGCGACCTTCCATACATTAAAATTATTCCAAAGTACATCTATGAAAAAATATTTGTTATCTTCCTTAACAAAGAGCTTGTATATTTGGAAGTTTTTTTTTAAAGCGTATCCGAGAAAAAGTTTTTTAGTTATGAGAGTGAGTGTAAATGAGTGTAAAGGTTTTTGCTCTGCACTAAAACACCAAATAAGCAACAAAAGATTGTACCTAACAATTAGCTACTTCCTACCTCCATGGCAACATAACAATGGCGTCCGTCAATGTGTCATTATAGTTTTAATTCCTAGTTCCATGCACTAAACCAATTCATATTGTCAGTTCAGCGTCGTTGTTGCCGTAATGTTTGCATTTCATTTATTGCAATATTATTCAAGGTTATTTAAATATGCAAGTAAAATCCACTCAAATAAACTGAGATAAACACAAAAAGTATCATGGAACTAGGAATTTCGACTACGTATTATAATTATTCTGACAAACGTCAATCAGACAATAATATTTGTCTTTGTTTCCCCTTTTTCACTGGGTAATGGGTATGTTCTGATATGCACTGCGAGCGCTGCTCAGTGCTCTCACTGGTGAAAAATTCGTTCCGTCATGGACTGCCAGTACACTGCCGCAGACCCTTAGGAAAATCGCTTTGGCGCACTGGCGTTTTCATACTTAGATCACGTGAAAATGTATAATTACGTTTATTATGCAATTAATATTGATAATAAACTCGGACATTAAGTTTTAAAGGCAACGTCATTCAAATAATAATTTTGCGAAAAATGCGATCTGCGGGCCCCTTCGTAGATGGTCCGCGGGAAATTTGTGCGTGCAATTGAAAAAATAATTGCTCTAAAATTTTTTGACCTAAGTATGTATAAAACTGATATAATTGGAATCGTTAAGAATAAGGTTTTTTAATTAAATACTTGTCCGTAATAAATAATAGCTATAATTTGTACAATTTCTTTTTAAGAAATAAAACTATCAATAAAAAAATTGTATCTTTTATTTACATCTTTACACATCACCTTATAATATACCTACCTATACTTCATTAAAAAACGAACATCTTCAGACAGTTTTTTTACATAAGCCTTTACAAAACTTGACTTTTATGAGGGACTAGCTTTTGCCCGCGGCTTCGCTCACGTTAAGTTCGATTTTTCAAACCCTTATTTTACCCCCTTAGAGGTTGAATTTTCAAAAATGGTTTCTTAGCGGTTGGTTAGCTCACGTTAAGTTAGACTTTTATTGGTAAAAGCTTTTGCCCGCGGCTTCGCTCACATTAAGTTCGATTTTTCAAACCCCTATTTTACCCCCTTAGAGGTTGAATTTTCAAAAATGGTTTCTTAGCGGTTGGTTAGCTCACGTTAAGTTAGATAATTTTTTATTGGTAATTAAAATCCAACCTAAGGCGATTCGTATCTCCGTAAAAAGCCAACATACCAAGTTTCATGGATATTACTTGAAAACTAAATTTTTTTCCCTAATTTTTTATAACTTATAAGTTATAAAAATTAGGGAAAGGTTCCACATGTAGAAATTGTTTAAAATAAAATTGAAAATGGAAAATTCGGTCTGTCGAGCTGGGATTCGAACCATCGACCTTTTGCTGTTAGGCGACTGCAGAAGCCACAAGGCTACGGAGACCCATTATTGTACCGCGAAAATACCGAACACAATGCCAAATTAATTAATCGAAAGGAACTACGTTCCATCCGGGTGTCCCTTGACACCTCTCAAGTTTTTTATACAAATTTTCATCCCCTATTTGAAGTGTTTGGGGGGGTGGAATTTTCAAAATTTGCGAAACACGTATTTCTTATTTTTTTATCGAAAGCCCAAAAATTAAAGTTTCATGGATATTACATGAAAAATAATTTGATAAATGACGGACTTTTATACAAACTTTCAACCCCCATTTAACCCTCTTGGGGTTGGAATTTTCAAAATCCTTTCTTAGCGGACGTCTACGTCATAATAACTATCTGTGTGCAAAATTTCAGCCTGATCCGTCCAGTGGTTAGAGCTGTGCGTTGATAGACCAGTCAGTCAGTCAGTCAGTCAGTCAGTCAGTCACCTTTGCCTTTTATATATTTAGATTAAACATTCAAATAAAAAAAAGTAAATACATTGAATTGTAAAACATCATACTATTAATATTATAAATGATAATGTGTTTGTTGGTTTGTCCTTCAATCACGCCGCAACAGGGCTACGGATCGACGTGATTTTTTGGATGGGTATAGTTGGAGGATGCAACGCGAGTCCTTTCCAGAGGACCTGGAAAGTGACATAGGCTACTTTTATCCCGGAAAATCAAAGAGTTCCCGAGGGATTTTAAAAGTTAAACCATCCAAACCATTAGGCATCAGATAGTTAATAATATTTTTTTAATTTTGAAAAATCATTACATCACAAAAAATACATACAAAAAATTCATCACAAAAAGAAATAGGTGGTTCATTACAAAAATAAAGTGCATACACACAAACAATTAAAACAAAAAAAAAGGCGAAACAGAGTGGTGCCATTTCCAAAATTTAAATAAAAAGAAGAATATATGCTGAGCTTATGCAATAATTAAAAAAAATATATATATGTGCAATACTTATTATGCAAAGTTAAAAAAAATTTGCTAAAATAAAAATAAAAAAAATACGTGCAAATCTTATGTAAAAAAAAAGTCGTTTGGTGTCGTGGGACACCAGATAGGAACGAAATTATTATTATAAAAATATTAATTTCAAGTTCTATTCAAGGTATTAAGAAAATAATTATTCGGGTATAGGTACATTTTTTATTATGATTATTTATCGATAAAAATCAAAATGACCCCAGGGAAGCCTAAATATCAATTTTATAAAATATTAAAATTAAAATAATTTTATAAAATAAAAAATGAAAATAAAATTGTGCACCCCTGGGTGGGCGCGAACCACCAATCTTTCGGTTAACTGTATAAGTATAAGATATTTTTAGGCCATCAAAAATGTATAAAAGTGTCGTTACAACTTTTGGTCTTAATTTTTTCCGTTCAAAAATTAAAAAAGTGCAACATGAAAAAATAAAAAAAAAACAAAAAATATAAAAAAAATCCAGGAAATGCTAAAAGCCGCCCTGATAATGTTTTACGCACGTCACGCTATGGATGTCAAAGGAAAAATCGGTTTAGTAGTCTCGTAGAAACCCTAGAACGGTCGGTCGGTCAAAACGAACAAGGTATGGTACAAAAGTAGTATAGAGTAAACATGCATATATAAATAAATAAAAAGTAATATACAATATACATATTTCTTCTTTATCAACCTATAGACGTCCAATACATACACACATCATATATAGGGTGGGCCAGGCCAGGTGGATATATTTTTTTTTAGATTGTTCACTTAGGGGCCTACCAGGAGGACACGTAAGGAAAAAATCGGTTCCCACCCGATTGCGAGAAAATATCTTTTATTTAAAATTTTTGGAATATTTTTTCAATTTTTGATGTGAAACATCTATAGCGGCACGTAAAACAGATTTCTCGCGTGGCGACGCGTCGCCACGGCATGCGATGCTATATGTATAATTAGTGACATATTCATTTCCTACCAGAATCTGTTTATACCAAGTGTATTAAAGATACCATCGAGCGGAACAAAGGCTCAAAAGTGTTCGCGAGAGATCTGTCTATTGGACAGAGCCAGCTCACGCGGCTTAAAACTGATGACGGTCGTCTCGTCTCTTCTCGACCTGGGATCTTGGGAGAGGTCGAGAAGTTCTATGGGCAGTTATATACCACGACACAAAAACCTGTTGAGGATTTGGCCAAAGATCCCAGAGCCAAATTGACCCGACACTATACCGAAGATATCCCGGACGTCAGCCTATACGAGATTAGAATGGCTCTCAAACAGCTCAAGAACAACAAGGCGCCAGGTGATGACGGAATCACTGCGGAACTCCTGAAAGCGGGTGGAAAACCGGTAGGTACTTAAGATCTTTCAGCGATTGTTCAATTCCGCCATTCACGAGGGTATAACTCTGGAAGCGTGGCACAGGAGCGTGGTGGTCCTGTTCTTCAAAAAGGGTGATAATATCTTGCTGAAGAATTATAGACCCATCTCGCTGCTGAGTCATGTTTACAAGTTGTTCTCGAGAGTCATCACGGATCGTCTCGCTCGTAGGTTTGACGACTTCCAGCCTCCCGAACAAGCCGGATTCCGAAAAGGCTTTGGCACCATAGATCACATTCATACGCTGCGGCATAGTATAGGTTAGGTTAGTAATTACCTACAACTAATTAAAATGTTTTATTCAAACAAGAACCTGTTTTATGGAATTTACCGTATGCATGGTCGTTAGTCTGCAGATTACCTAGGAATTCTGCAGATTATCTTGTTAATGTGAGAACTCAATAATTTTTTTCCACTTTAACTGACTCAGCCAGATAATCTGCAGAATACCTCGTTACTCTGCACTCTAACTGATTTACGCAAATTAACGGTACCTAACATAATCACTATAATATAATGCAGGCGGTACAGTACGATATTTTTGATTAGTCCGGGAGGAATCGGCGCATGCGTACCGAAAACTATTCCACCTCAATTTTTTTATGCGATCCTCTTCAAATGGCCCTCCTAATTATATAAATGCATGTTGCCAGGGCGCCACCTGGTGCCATATTGTTTAAACCGAAATTGTTTAAACAATTGCAAGGAATAGGGTATTTGACTACTTTTAGAAAATCATCTTAAATTGTTAATAATGCTAAGCTGAAGCTAACAAAACGTATATTTCGGCATAATTTTCAGTATTTTTCATAAAAATCGAGAAATAAATTCAAAAAAATAAATTGCCGTCAAAACGTTCCATTTGCTCTCATGACGTCACAGTTCACATTTCAAACAATGACAATTCCAGAGCCCATAGGTGGTGTGGACTGTGACGTCATTCGAGATCACGGAACGTTTTCGATCACGTGACCATGGCCGGAATTATAGCAATTTTATTTAATGTTTTCTTAATAAATAAAGCTTTATTTTTTAGTTTTGTCGTATGGAATAATGTTTTTAGATAATAATCTTTTAGGATGACACCAAATGAAACGATATTTTTAATATAGTCAAATACCCTATTGTTATTTTTCAACCGAATTTTTTTTTTATATTCTTTATTGAAATACCAATAAAAAAGGTCCTATGACTTTTCACGATAAAGTTAAAATTTTTAAAGATATGAATTTTTAAAGGTTCGAAAAATCTCAAATTTGGGTACTTTCGACCTATGAAAAATATATTTAAAAAAAACATAATGTTTTAGTAATATTTTTTTTTAATTCTCCATACAATAGTTAATAATATTGTTAATAGAGATTTAAAAAAAATTCATTGTTTATATCTTTTTTTTAATTGTTAATTTCGCGTGCTCTAATTTCGCGACTACAGTCTTCCTATTTCCATGGTCTATAGTTCTATACTAAGGCTGAAACCACATTTGTTAGGATCGATTCGGATTTTGCCCATACAAAACAAACTGTCATAGGCTATAGGAAAAATGACAGTTTTACGGACAAAATGCGAATCGATCCTCACAAATGTGGTTTCACCCAAAGGGTGGAACCACATTTGTGAGGATCGTTTCGGATTTCGCCCATACAAAACTGTCAAATTCCATACAAACGTGTACGGATCAAATCGGCTTTTCGATGCGTACACGAATGTATGGAAAATGACAGTTTTGTATTTGTATAGGCAAAATCCGAATCGATCCTCACAAATGTGGTTCCACCCTAACACCCCACATGCACCCCACCCACACTTTGTGGCACAGAGTACATTATTAGTGAACTCACCAAAGAGTATTTAATTAAATTCGTTTTAATTATCCTAGTGTTCGTGGTCTATGGTTTTAATTAGTGTTCGTGGTCTATGTAATGCATCAAAACCATGGAATTATTATGTACTTACCAGGGGGGGTCAACTTTGTATGGAGCAGCTGTAAATACCTACTAGGGCAGAATCCCAGAGTACAAAATTACTCACAAGGAGCAAAATTGCCATTGCCGAAAAATTCTGATGATATTTCACAATTTTTTATGTAATGCAACACTTACTTTTCTAATAAAAAACGCGTCATACTTTTTTAATGGCGTCTTCGTTGTTGTTTGGTTGTTGTTTCGTAAATCGTAAATAACAATTGATTTCTTGCAATAATTCTCTTGTACGTCGAGTCGAGCTTCTGTTCCTCCGTATAAGTGTTTTAAAGAAAAGTGAAGTGCTATTGTATGAGATATTGACTCTTTTGTGTTATTCAGACTCGTTTGTTTTGTGTTTTATATTGGCTGAGAATTGACTCTTTTGTTTTATTGAGATAGGACTCGTTTGTTTTGTGTTGTATAATGGCTGAGAAAAAGAGTTTTATAATTGCTGAAAACCGGAGGAAATGTTTTAAATGTGGCTGCTCTCCGGCTAAAGACAACATTAAGTTGTTTAGATTTCCTAATCCTGGTGTAAAGAATCTTATGCGGTAGGTACCTACAGTTAAAATTCATTCTCTATTTCATATATGCATGCCTCTGATGAGCTTAATGCTATACCTAGTGACGATGCGCTCGTGTTTATGGGTGCTTAAATATTTAGTCCCTTTCAACCAACCACTCAGAATTATACCACAGGTTTTGCAACATATTTTTGGCAACCAGCTTTTGTCTGTCAAAACAAAATAATTTATAGATAATAATCCTTTTTTATTAAAGGTGTGTGTGTGTTACTTTACTTACTAAGGTTACACCACAAAATATAACAAAAATTGTTTGATGAAATTACATAAATTCTTACCTATATATTATTTTAATAATTTTAAGTCTAAATGAAACAATTATTGCAGAAGAAGAGAAATTAAATTCTTCAGCTTTTGTACACTATCATGGTGAAAGTATGTTATTCATTTTCAGAATGAACATGTCAACATACACTTTGCAGCAGAACCTCAACCAGGTCCCTCTCAAAGAAGTCCTTTGAGAGAAATAACAAATGCTCAGGATGTTACACAAAGCGTAGCACCCAGGGCCACAACATGTGATATTACAAAACTAGCGAGGGAGCAAATCCTCCATGAAAAATGTAGGAAATATTTAAAATCTATTTGCCGGCTGCAAAATCGTATAAAGCATCTCAAAGCAAAAAGGATCTTTAGTATAATCAGTGAAGATGCTTCTGTCAAAAAGCTATCAACAATGTTAACTCCTACATTTGCACTGCTGTTGCAAGGCCAAATAAGAAATTATAAAAAGAAGGCCACTGGGCGGAGATGGACTAGACCAGAAAAGATAACAGCACTGCAACTTTATAAGAGATCACCAACTTGTTATCGATTAATTAGAAGGCTGTTTCCTCTGCCATCACCGGGTACATTGAAAGTGCTACTTAATAAAGTACCTTTTAAAGTAGGACTCAACGAACCAGTATTTAAGGTACTAAAAAAGTTTGCGCAAATAGAAAAGCCATCAAACAATACATACACTTTAATGTTTGATGAGATGTCTTTAAAAAAACATCTGCATTATAATGAGAAAGAGGATATCATAGAAGGCTTTCAAGACCATGCATCGCAGGGAAGGGCTCCACTAGTTGCTGCTTATGCATTAGTATTTATGATTGCTGGAGTAAGGCTCAGAGTCAAACAGCCTATTGCTCATTATTTTTCTAGCGGATTCTCTACTGCAGATAGACTAGCAGTGCTAATAAAAGAGGTAAATTTTTTGTTATGAATATGTATGCTTTACGTGTATGTACTGTACCACTTTGAGAAATATGGAAAACTCACCTAGTAGTCCAAAATAACTTGAACGTAACCCCCAAAATAAATGTCTTATTAGAATTTAGAACCAAAACTTGTCAGAAGTACTTATGCCATTTGTGAATATGTAGTCATTGTTTTTAATGAATTACTGAAAAACAAAAACAAAACTAAAAACACCTCTTACTCCTTTATTAAAGAACTCTTTATTGTTTTGTTCTAACATAATTGTTATATTATTTCAATTTTTGTTTTTATTTCAGGTCTTGCAACAATGTTTTCAAGCTGGCATAAATATAGTTGCCATTGTCTGCGACATGGATGGTGTCAACAGAAGAGCTTTAAACATCTTGGGTGCATCTGTTGAACACCCATACATAACATTCCTGAATAAAGAAATAGTATCGTTTTTTGACACACCACATTTGCTGAAATGTTTTAGGAACCTCTTTCTTAAATATGACATTGAGTGCACAACTAATATATCATCTAATGACAGGAGTGGAAGAGGTAAGTCACATCTTCACTACAATTATAAAATTAAGTCCTCCGCTGAGTCTGTCTCTCTGTCTGTTCACGATAAACTCAAAACTACTGAACAGATTTTCATGAGATTTTCACCAATAGATATGGTGATTAATGAGGAAGGGTTTATTTAGTGTTTGGTTGAAATATGATGAGATATGAAAGATGAAGAGATACAAAACAATGTAGCGTGGTGGTATGGTGGTATAGGTATCCGCTTTCTGAACCTGTGGTAGAGTCATGACTTGTCATAAGAGCCACAGGTTAGCCTACGTGAAATAAATAATTTTGAATTTGAATTTACATAAAATCACTAAAATGCACTATTTCAAAGAAGTTACAACTAATTTGCATAAATAAATATAAATAAGAATCAATTTAACTGTTTGTTGAACTGTATTGGTTGTCCGGTTGGCACAACTAAAAGCCATTGCTAGGGAATTGAATTGAACTATATTGGTACTAATTCTGTTGTGCACAATCTGTAAACTAAATTAAAATAGGTCTAAAAGCAAAGCTGTACTTTTCATCAGGAGCATTATGAATAGGGTAGCACTACATTTAAACCTGTCCTGTATTTATTTTTTACTTATTATATTATATATTCATATTTTTTACAGGCATTGCTAAGTGGTCCCACATTAAAGCATTTTATGAAGCTGACAACTCTAACCCAAACTTTGTATTTGCTCCAAGTCTGAAAAATGACCATATAAATCCAAATATTAAACAGAAAATGAAGGTCAAACTTGCAGCTCAAATCTTTAGTCATTCTGTTGCAGCTGGAATGTTTGCCAAAATATCTGCAGGTATCTAAAGATTTAACATTAAACATATACTACTACTACATATAACACTAGCTGATGCCCGCGACTTCGTCCGCGTGGATTAATGCCGCGGGAACTCTTTGATTTTTCGGGATGCTTATGTCACCCTCCAGGTTCTCAACTATACCTATCACGTCAATCCGTAACTTTGTTGCAGCGTGATTGACGGACAAACACACTTTCGCGTTTATAATGTGTATTAGTAAGGAAGAATTAATACTGCGATAATGAAAGGAGATCTAATTTAATTTTAGAATACAAAAGCTACTACTGTGACTTAAATATGATAGTCAGATTTATATTCCCTTGGGGACTTTTTTATAGGGAATAATGATTACTTTAATCATGTAGTACATAATTTTTATGTATCATCAATAGTTTTATAAGCATATGCCAAATAATGCATTTTATATGAAAAATTTTGCTACTTTGGGTTACATTATTGCAATTTTCTTAAGGGTCTCTAATTTTTTGAAAATAAATTATAGCCTATGTTACTTCCTAATAACTTAGCTGTCTATTGGTGAAAAAATGGTTCAAATCGGTCCAGTAGTTACAGAGCCTATTCGGTACAAACAAAAAAATCTTTCCTCTTTATAATATTAGTATAGATGTATGATAGCTATGTTTATCCAATTCATCAGGAAAACAATATTAAGAAAAGATGATCATTAAAACAAATTTATTTCAATACTTTCAGGTGAACTCACAGCAGAAGCAACAGTAACAGCCAATGTTATATCCAATATGGACAAGTTATTTGATGCTCTTAATAGCGATTGTTCAGATCTAAGGCGCGGAAAACCATTGGCAACAAATATCAAACAAAATACTCAGCATCTTAAATTTTTTAAGGAAATGAAAATATTTTTTTCTACTTTGAAATACATTGGAAGCCCACGATTTGGAGCTTAAATGCGATGGAGAGATTGTGGCGAAATTTAGTCCAAGCCCACAACATAAAAAGCCTGGCAACCAGGAGACTGCAGCAGGATGCTCTGGAAAATCTTTTTGGCTGCATACGTGGCAATTGTGGATCCAACACAAATCCAACATGTGGTCAATTCCTGGCTGGTTTTAAAACGGCTATATTAAGCAATTTGGCACATATTGGGACAAAAGGAAACTGTGGAAACGACAGCAATGTAGTAATCAATAATTTTGAAACTCTGTTGTCAACACATTGTACAGAATCCTCACAAAATGTATCAGATGCCCTATTTCAACTTTCATGTGAATTGCCAAATGTTGATGAAAATGATTCCGAAATACAGGCATGTGCATATGTGTGTGGATTCTTAGTAAAACAAATCTCATGTGATACTTGTAAAAACGTACTGATATCTAAATCTCTTCAACAGCATCACACATTCATTGAATGCAAAGAATACTCAGATGTAAAAAAAAAGTCTAAATTATGTGACTAAGGATTTTGTCACGTGTGTGGAAAGCTGCGCTTCTTTAGTAAATATTTTTTTAAAACAAAATGCACATACAATGCATCTTAAAAAAAATATTATAGAGAAGCTAAAAGAGTCATGCAATTTCGAATTATTGAATGGATGCCAAATGCATAAAGAACACAATATAGACAGCATTGTAAATAGTGTGTCATACATATGCATTAAACGATTCTGTACTTTAAAAAATAGGTCATTTTCTGAAGAAGCGTCAGCCGCCGCACTCAAAAGAAAAATGAACATCATTACACATAAATAAACAATAATTACTACAGAGTGGCAAAACAGTGATGACCAAAGACAAAATTTAGATTCCTCCTATAGTATAGTATGCTCCGCGATTTTCTTATTTTCCGAGTTATAATTTTTTTAGTTTTTTTTTTCGTGTTTTCTTATTGAGGAAGCGGTTTTAAAATTTCTTTTCTTTCTGTAGTTTTCCATATTTTTCATTTTGTTAAAAATTACTATTAGTAAGTGTACTACTATGCATAAAATAATTATTGTTCCAAAGGTGGACATCCGATCATCGCGACAAGCGTCAGTCGCCCGCTTCAGCGACGGAGCGCCAGTGGAGCTGCGTCTGCGCTTCCGTACTATGCACTATGTCAAACTAGGGGAAGCCATTCGACCCTGGCACCACTTTCGCCAGACGTGCGCATAAGTGGCGCTAGGGTCGAATGGCTTTTCCTAGTTTGACGTAGTGCATAGTTTTAATGCGCAGACGCGACGCGACTGACGCTCGTTCACTGCCGCAGGCTACTGACGCTTGACGCGATGATCGGAAGTCTACCTCAAAATAGAATAGTTAGTAGTTAGTAGTCTATAAGTTAGACATCCGATCATCGCGACAAGCGTCAGTCGCCCGCGTCAGCGACGGAGCGCCAGTGGAGCTGCGTCTGCGCTTCAGTACTATGCACTATGTCAAACTAGGGCAAGCCATTCGACCCTAGCGGCACTTGCGCCTGACGCGCGCATAAGTGGCGCTAGGGTCGAATGGCTTTCCCTAGTTTGACTTAGTAGATAGTTCTAATGCGCAGACGCGGCGCAACTGACGCTCCGTCACTGTCGCGGGCTACTAACGCTTGACGCGATGGTCGGAAGTCTACTTTAAAATAGAATAGTTAGAAGTCTATAAGGTAGACATCCGAACCTCGCGTGAAGCGTCAGTCGCCAACGTGACGCGTCAGTGTCGTAGCGTCAGTGGTGCCGCGTCTGCGTGTCTGTATTATGCAATAAGTAAAACAAGGGCAAGCCATTCGATCCTAGCGCCACAAACGCGTGTGTCAAGCGTTAGTGGTGCTAGGGTCGAATGTCTACAGACGCGGCGCGGCGCCACTTACGCTCCGTCACCTAAGCTGGCGACTGACGCTTCACGCGAGGATCGAAAGTCTACCTTTAGAACAATAATTATTTTATGCTTATTAGTAAACTTCTTAACAGTAATTTTTAACAAAATAAAAAATATTCAAAGCTACGGAAAGAAAAGAAATTTTAAAACCGCTTCCTCAATAAGTTAACACGAAAAAAACTAAAAAAAATTATAACTCGGAAAATCGCGGAGCATACTATACTATACGAGGAATCTAAATTTTGTCTTTGGTCGTCACTGTTGGGCCACCCTGTATTTATTGTTTATTTATGTGTAACAGTAGGTTGCCTAGCAGAGATCACCCTTAGGGCCGATTTCACCAACGTAAAATAAGTCTTATCCGAGCGTAACTTTGATATTTTGACCGTATTTTCAGTACAAAAACTGTCAGAACGCCCAATTTATTCCTAGGATAAACGTCACTAGAAATTGGTGAAATCGGCACTTAGTGTATGTAAAATATTAAACTTATTATTTATTTATGCACTATAGCTGTTTAAATAAAAATAAATGTGCACTGTTAGAACAAAAACCTGTTGTTTTGTTTTAAACCTGAAACCTTATTGATATGGTATTTTGACTCTAAAGAGAACTTGTATTTTAAAAATACCAAGTTCTCTTTAGAGTCAAAATACCATATCTAGAAATTTAATATGGATATGTAGATTAATTCCACATTTGAATCTCCCGCCTTCAAAGAGTTTTCAAAGGGTTGAATGTAGATGGCACTAGTGAGAACGGTCCCCTGTTTTTTACTATGAAGTTGTCATTCTTCTCCGCTAGGAGTAATAGTGTTCTGTGGTACTTACGTACAACCGTAAGTACATAATAATTCCATGATCAAAACTCTTAATAATTCCATGATCAAAACTCTCCGTATATATTATTAAACTCTTTGATCAAAACTCAAAAGTGCATTCACAGTCTCTGGTAAATATAGTGTATTATATCTATGATTCACATTTCACAGTAGCGGTGGGTCGTAATCGCTTTTACACGTAATCGGTTGTACGTAGTTTCGCGGGTACGCGTAATCTGTTTCAGTAACGATTATTTTCGTAACTAGTTACATCCATAAACAAAGCGACGATTTGTACACCTACTACTTACATGATCGTTACGCTTACGACTATAGAGACGATATAATATCATCTACAAGACAAACTGTTACGAGTTAAAAATTATCAGTTTTATTTATTATTTTAAATTTTAAATAATTTTGTCCAATCGGGCAATAGTAAATAAACGAATGAAAAATTTAGTAAGTGAATGAACTTTCCTCCTCTATCCAGGCTTAGAACTGGCAAATCTATGGATTAGAAATTTGAGTATTTTATATATTTTTTTATTGTTTACGTTATGCAGGCGTATTTAGAAGTTAATATTTTAGATTAATTAAATTTAATGTATAGTTATGAGTTATTTTTTACAGAACACTATTTAAAGTAGGTCTATTATGTATACTTAAGTATACAAAATAGGTACATAAATATGCAATTTTTAGTAAATTTTAAATCAATTTGGATCGAAAATAGTTTTACATTTAAATATTACTAGCGGGCATCACCCGCAACTTCGTCCGCGTGGATATAGTTTTTAAAATTCATGGTATACCAACCATACCATATAACCATGCAAAAAATCACGTCGATCCGTAGCCCTGTTGCGGCGTGATTGAAGGACAAACCAAGAAACCAAAAAACCAAAACACCAACAAACCAACAAACAAACACACTTTCACATTTATAATATTAGTAAGGATGTTAACTGTGTGTTAGATATGCACGTGACGCAACATTCATCAATAGTCCATTACACAGGTAAACTAATAAAATAAGTCTAAAATTAGAACTAAAAAAACCCAATCCCAGGTCAAGTTTTCTCCCGACAATTACTATTATTAAAGAAACATACCTACATACTTAAGAAACATAATGAACTTTGTCGCAAGCATATAACGCACAAGTTCGCATAATCTTTATTTGCCATGTCAAAGTTTGTAGTAAAACAAACTATAACTCATTCTTTTTATTGTACAGATTACGTACCAGCCGACCTACCTGCTCGCTAGCTCAAATATCCCGAGACGTTGGCGAAATATTTATGTTAAGTGTGTCATACGCATACAATCAATTGAAGTGGTTGTAACTTGTAACTTGTTTAAGTGGATGTGATAAGTGATGTGAGTTGAAGTACCCAGTGTCTGTGATTCGGTTACGCGCCGCGTCACTTCAACGCGTTGTTTATGAAGTGCTTACGTAAAATAATCGTTACATTCTGAACCACGAAACTACGTATTCGATTATCAGTCGCACAACTAGTTTCTCGAACCGATTACGTTACAAAACGCCCACTACTATTTCACAGTGCATCAAAAAAAATAAAAATAAACATTTACATCACAAATCTAGTTTTCCTAAAAAAATGTTTTCTAAGCCATTATAATAGAATTTTAGGCATACACACGTTCAATAATTATGGTGAAAGACTAAGGCGGTGCTAAAATGAAGTGCTGCGTATCGTTTTGTGTGAACAATTCGGAAATAATAACTGACTCCCAGAATGTTACATTTCACAGGTAAATTACTGTTTTGAAGACTTTACCGACAGCTGTAGTATCTTGAGAATAGAATAGAATAGAAATATTTTTTATTCGAATAAACTTTTACAAGTGCTTCTGAATAGTCGATGAATCTACCACTGGTTCGGAATGCCCTTCCTGCCGAGAAGAACCAGCAAGAAACACGGCGGTTGCTCTTATCAAAACAAATTTACAATACAGTAAATACTATGCTATATATGCATTGTTTCCACAGTGAGGGAAGTTCCAAAAATGCATACTTCTTGCATGCATCTTAAGATGGGCAAAAACTTCTATCTTAAGATGGGCAGACATAAAGTATTCCCGCCGGTGCCACCCGTTCACGAGCATGACGCATGACCCAGCCATTGCTTCGTTTGTTGTTGAAAAACCAAAATCGATTTGGACTGATAGTCATCATCATCATAAACCCATCAACGGCTCACTACTGAGCGCAGGTCTCCTCTCAGAGAAGGGTTATAGGCCTTAGCCCAACACGCTAGCTCAATGCGAATTGGCGGACTTCACACACCTTCAAGAATGTTATGAAGAACTCTCAGGTGTGCAGGTTTCCTCACGATGCTTTCTTTCGCCATTGAAGCATGTGATATTTAATTGCTTAAACTCACTTGACTCGGAAGAGTCAGAGGTGCATACCCGGGATCAAACCTGCGACCTCCCGAATAGGAGACCACAGTCCTGACCACTAGCTAGCTATCACTGCTTATATATACATATAGATGGAGCTAAAGCTAAATTTTACTTCAGTTGCGTGGTCTAAAGCACACTCGTGTTTTGTGATTCTACTTGACATGGCTCCCCGCTAGATCGCTCCAGCTAGCTGAGCTCACTCCAAATCAGTCCACCCAGTTCAGGGAGGCAGACTTGTTCTTGCTTGTTCACTTAAAGGAGCACTCTGTAATAGTATATCATATGATACTAATATTATAAATGCGAAAGTGGTTTGTCCTTCAATCACGCCGCAACAGAGCTACGGATCGCCGTGATTTTTTGCATGGGTATAGTTGATATATCACGTCATATATACAGTTTGCTAGGCAACATAGCAACCTAAATCTCGAGCGATGTTATTGCAAGTATTATTATGTTGCTAGGCAACCTAAATCTCGAACGATGTTAGATTGCGAGATAGTCTTAACATTACTACTTATCTTACTAATATTATAAAAGCGAAAGTGTATTTGTTTATTGGTTTGTCCTTCAGTCACGCTGCAACAAACCAACGGATTTACTTGATTTTTGCATGGGTATAGTTGAGGACCTGGAGAGTGACATAGGCTACTTTAATCCCGGAAAATCAAAGAGTTCCCGAGGGATTTTAAAAACTAAATCCACATGGACGAAGTCACGGGCATCAGCTAGTACCAAATAATAGTTATAGCCTTTAGTCGTTTGGAGTCCAGCAACAGAATCACAGAGTAAATAAGTCCACAAGGAATGAAGTACTATAATATTATCTATGGTACCTTGGTTCCTCTCACTCAGAGCAGAGCGAACAATCTATTAAGCATAAGCAGTGATAGCCCAGTGGTAACGACTGCAGTCTCTTATTCGGAGCGTCTGAGGTTCGATCCTGGGCACACACCTGTGACTTTTCGGGGTTAAATGTGTTTAAAGCAATTAAATATCACATGCTCCAATGGTGAAGGAAAATGTCGTGAGGAAACCTGCACACCTGAGAGTTCACCATAATATTCTCAAAGGTGTGTGAAGTCTACCAATTCTCATTGGGCCAGCATGGTGGACTATGGCCTATAACCCTTCTCTGAGAGGAGACTTGCGCTCAGTAGTGAGCTGTTGATGGGATGATAATGATGATGATTAATTAGAAGGCTGTTTCCTCTGCCATCACCGGGTACATTGAAAGTGCTACTTAATAAAGTACCTTTTAAAGTAGGACTCAACGAACCAGTATTTAAGGTACTAAAAAAGTTTGCGCAAATAGAAAAGCCATCAAACAATACATACACTTTAATGTTTGATGAGATGTCTTTAAAAAAACATCTGCATTATAATGAGAAAGAGGATATCATAGAAGGCTTTCAAGACCATGCATCGCAGGGAAGGGCTCCACTAGTTGCTGCTTATGCATTAGTATTTATGATTGCTGGAGTAAGGCTCAGAGTCAAACAGCCTATTGCTCATTATTTTTCTAGCGGATTCTCTACTGCAGATAGACTAGCAGTGCTAATAAAAGAGGTAAATTTTTTGTTATGAATATGTATGCTTTACGTGTATGTACTGTACCACTTTGAGAAATATGGAAAACTCACCTAGTAGTCCAAAATAACTTGAACGTAACCCCCAAAATAAATGTCTTATTAGAATTTAGAACCAAAACTTGTCAGAAGTACTTATGCCATTTGTGAATATGTAGTCATTGTTTTTAATGAATTACTGAAAAACAAAAACAAAACTAAAAACACCTCTTACTCCTTTATTAAAGAACTCTTTATTGTTTTGTTCTAACATAATTGTTATATTATTTCAATTTTTGTTTTTATTTCAGGTCTTGCAACAATGTTTTCAAGCTGGCATAAATATAGTTGCCATTGTCTGCGACATGGATGGTGTCAACAGAAGAGCTTTAAACATCTTGGGTGCATCTGTTGAACACCCATACATAACATTCCTGAATAAAGAAATAGTATCGTTTTTTGACACACCACATTTGCTGAAATGTTTTAGGAACCTCTTTCTTAAATATGACATTGAGTGCACAACTAATATATCATCTAATGACAGGAGTGGAAGAGGTAAGTCACATCTTCACTACAATTATAAAATTAAGTCCTCCGCTGAGTCTGTCTCTCTGTCTGTTCACGATAAACTCAAAACTACTGAACAGATTTTCATGAGATTTTCACCAATAGATATGGTGATTAATGAGGAAGGGTTTATTTAGTGTTTGGTTGAAATATGATG
This sequence comes from Oeneis ivallda, assembly GCA_029955525.1. Classification (NCBI taxonomy): domain Eukaryota; kingdom Metazoa; phylum Arthropoda; class Insecta; order Lepidoptera; family Nymphalidae; genus Oeneis; species Oeneis ivallda. The sequence goes on along the minus strand of JARPMR010000026.1, from coordinate 13,615,393 downwards.
AGATATGAAAGATGAAGAGATACAAAACAATGTAGCGTGGTGGTATGGTGGTATAGGTATCCGCTTTCTGAACCTGTGGTAGAGTCATGACTTGTCATAAGAGCCACAGGTTAGCCTACGTGAAATAAATAATTTTGAATTTGAATTTACATAAAATCACTAAAATGCACTATTTCAAAGAAGTTACAACTAATTTGCATAAATAAATATAAATAAGAATCAATTTAACTGTTTGTTGAACTGTATTGGTTGTCCGGTTGGCACAACTAAAAGCCATTGCTAGGGAATTGAATTGAACTATATTGGTACTAATTCTGTTGTGCACAATCTGTAAACTAAATTAAAATAGGTCTAAAAGCAAAGCTGTACTTTTCATCAGGAGCATTATGAATAGGGTAGCACTACATTTAAACCTGTCCTGTATTTATTTTTTACTTATTATATTATATATTCATATTTTTTACAGGCATTGCTAAGTGGTCCCACATTAAAGCATTTTATGAAGCTGACAACTCTAACCCAAACTTTGTATTTGCTCCAAGTCTGAAAAATGACCATATAAATCCAAATATTAAACAGAAAATGAAGGTCAAACTTGCAGCTCAAATCTTTAGTCATTCTGTTGCAGCTGGAATGTTTGCCAAAATATCTGCAGGTATCTAAAGATTTAACATTAAACATATACTACTACTACATATAACACTAGCTGATGCCCGCGACTTCGTCCGCGTGGATTAATGCCGCGGGAACTCTTTGATTTTTCGGGATGCTTATGTCACCCTCCAGGTTCTCAACTATACCTATCACGTCAATCCGTAACTTTGTTGCAGCGTGATTGACGGACAAACACACTTTCGCGTTTATAATGTGTATTAGTAAGGAAGAATTAATACTGCGATAATGAAAGGCGATCTAATTTAATTTTAGAATACAAAAGCTACTACTGTGACTTAAATATGATAGTCAGATTTATATTCCCTTGGGGACTTTTTTATAGGGAATAATGATTACTTTAATCATGTAGTACATAATTTTTATGTATCATCAATAGTTTTATAAGCATATGCCAAATAATGCATTTTATATGAAAAATTTTGCTACTTTGGGTTACATTATTGCAATTTTCTTAAGGGTCTCTAATTTTTTGAAAATAAATTATAGCCTATGTTACTTCCTAATAACTTAGCTGTCTATTGGTGAAAAAATGGTTCAAATCGGTCCAGTAGTTACAGAGCCTATTCGGTACAAACAAAAAAATCTTTCCTCTTTATAATATTAGTATAGATGTATGATAGCTATGTTTATCCAATTCATCAGGAAAACAATATTAAGAAAAGATGATCATTAAAACAAATTTATTTCAATACTTTCAGGTGAACTCACAGCAGAAGCAACAGTAACAGCCAATGTTATATCCAATATGGACAAGTTATTTGATGCTCTTAATAGCGATTGTTCAGATCTAAGGCGCGGAAAACCATTGGCAACAAATATCAAACAAAATACTCAGCATCTTAAATTTTTTAAGGAAATGAAAATATTTTTTTCTACTTTGAAATACATTGGAAGCCCACGATTTGGAGCTTAAATGCGATGGAGAGATTGTGGCGAAATTTAGTCCAAGCCCACAACATAAAAAGCCTGGCAACCAGGAGACTGCAGCAGGATGCTCTGGAAAATCTTTTTGGCTGCATACGTGGCAATTGTGGATCCAACACAAATCCAACATGTGGTCAATTCCTGGCTGGTTTTAAAACGGCTATATTAAGCAATTTGGCACATATTGGGACAAAAGGAAACTGTGGAAACGACAGCAATGTAGTAATCAATAATTTTGAAACTCTGTTGTCAACACATTGTACAGAATCCTCACAAAATGTATCAGATGCCCTATTTCAACTTTCATGTGAATTGCCAAATGTTGATGAAAATGATTCCGAAATACAGGCATGTGCATATGTGTGTGGATTCTTAGTAAAACAAATCTCATGTGATACTTGTAAAAACGTACTGATATCTAAATCTCTTCAACAGCATCACACATTCATTGAATGCAAAGAATACTCAGATGTAAAAAAAAAGTCTAAATTATGTGACTAAGGATTTTGTCACGTGTGTGGAAAGCTGCGCTTCTTTAGTAAATATTTTTTTAAAACAAAATGCACATACAATGCATCTTAAAAAAAATATTATAGAGAAGCTAAAAGAGTCATGCAATTTCGAATTATTGAATGGATGCCAAATGCATAAAGAACACAATATAGACAGCATTGTAAATAGTGTGTCATACATATGCATTAAACGATTCTGTACTTTAAAAAATAGGTCATTTTCTGAAGAAGCGTCAGCCGCCGCACTCAAAAGAAAAATGAACATCATTACACATAAATAAACAATAATTACTACAGAGTGGCAAAACAGTGATGACCAAAGACAAAATTTAGATTCCTCCTATAGTATAGTATGCTCCGCGATTTTCTTATTTTCCGAGTTATAATTTTTTTAGTTTTTTTTTTCGTGTTTTCTTATTGAGGAAGCGGTTTTAAAATTTCTTTTCTTTCTGTAGTTTTCCATATTTTTCATTTTGTTAAAAATTACTATTAGTAAGTGTACTACTATGCATAAAATAATTATTGTTCCAAAGGTGGACATCCGATCATCGCGACAAGCGTCATTCGCCCGCTTCAGCGACGGAGCGCCAGTGGAGCTGCGTCTGCGCTTCCGTACTATGCACTATGTCAAACTAGGGGAAGCCATTCGACCCTGGCACCACTTTCGCCAGACGTGCGCATAAGTGGCGCTAGGGTCGAATGGCTTTTCCTAGTTTGACGTAGTGCATAGTTTTAATGCGCAGACGCGACGCGACTGACGCTCGTTCACTGCCGCAGGCTACTGACGCTTGACGCGATGATCGGAAGTCTACCTCAAAATAGAATAGTTAGTAGTTAGTAGTCTATAAGTTAGACATCCGATCATCGCGACAAGCGTCAGTCGCCCGCGTCAGCGACGGAGCGCCAGTGGAGCTGCGTCTGCGCTTCAGTACTATGCACTATGTCAAACTAGGGCAAGCCATTCGACCCTAGCGGCACTTGCGCCTGACGCGCGCATAAGTGGCGCTAGGGTCGAATGGCTTTCCCTAGTTTGACTTAGTAGATAGTTCTAATGCGCAGACGCGGCGCAACTGACGCTCCGTCACTGTCGCGGGCTACTAACGCTTGACGCGATGGTCGGAAGTCTACTTTAAAATAGAATAGTTAGAAGTCTATAAGGTAGACATCCGAACCTCGCGTGAAGCGTCAGTCGCCAACGTGACGCGTCAGTGTCGTAGCGTCAGTGGTGCCGCGTCTGCGTGTCTGTATTATGCAATAAGTAAAACAAGGGCAAGCCATTCGATCCTAGCGCCACAAACGCGTGTGTCAAGCGTTAGTGGTGCTAGGGTCGAATGTCTACAGACGCGGCGCGGCGCCACTTACGCTCCGTCACCTAAGCTGGCGACTGACGCTTCACGCGAGGATCGAAAGTCTACCTTTAGAACAATAATTATTTTATGCTTATTAGTAAACTTCTTAACAGTAATTTTTAACAAAATAAAAAATATTCAAAGCTACGGAAAGAAAAGAAATTTTAAAACCGCTTCCTCAATAAGTTAACACGAAAAAAACTAAAAAAAATTATAACTCGGAAAATCGCGGAGCATACTATACTATACGAGGAATCTAAATTTTGTCTTTGGTCGTCACTGTTGGGCCACCCTGTATTTATTGTTTATTTATGTGTAACAGTAGGTTGCCTAGCAGAGATCACCCTTAGGGCCGATTTCACCAACGTAAAATAAGTCTTATCCGAGCGTAACTTTGATATTTTGACCGTATTTTCAGTACAAAAACTGTCAGAACGCCCAATTTATTCCTAGGATAAACGTCACTAGAAATTGGTGAAATCGGCACTTAGTGTATGTAAAATATTAAACTTATTATTTATTTATGCACTATAGCTGTTTAAATAAAAATAAATGTGCACTGTTAGAACAAAAACCTGTTGTTTTGTTTTAAACCTGAAACCTTATTGATATGGTATTTTGACTCTAAAGAGAACTTGTATTTTAAAAATACCAAGTTCTCTTTAGAGTCAAAATACCATATCTAGAAATTTAATATGGATATGTAGATTAATTCCACATTTGAATCTCCCGCCTTCAAAGAGTTTTCAAAGGGTTGAATGTAGATGGCACTAGTGAGAACGGTCCCCTGTTTTTTACTATGAAGTTGTCATTCTTCTCCGCTAGGAGTAATAGTGTTCTGTGGTACTTACGTACAACCGTAAGTACATAATAATTCCATGATCAAAACTCTTAATAATTCCATGATCAAAACTCTCCGTATATATTATTAAACTCTTTGATCAAAACTCAAAAGTGCATTCACAGTCTCTGGTAAATATAGTGTATTACATGTGTATTATCTATGATTCACATTTCACAGTGCATCAAAAAAAATAAAAATAAACATTTACATCACAAATCTAGTTTTCCTAAAAAAATGTTTTCTAAGCCATTATAATAGAATTTTAGGCATACACACGTTCAATAATTATGGTGAAAGACTAAGGCGGTGCTAAAATGAAGTGCTGCGTATCGTTTTGTGTGAACAATTCGGAAATAATAACTGACTCCCAGAATGTTACATTTCACAGGTAAATTACTGTTTTGAAGACTTTACCGACAGCTGTAGTATCTTGAGAATAGAATAGAATAGAAATATTTTTTATTCGAATAAACTTTTACAAGTGCTTCTGAATAGTCGATGAATCTACCACTGGTTCGGAATGCCCTTCCTGCCGAGAAGAACCAGCAAGAAACACGGCGGTTGCTCTTATCAAAACAAATTTACAATACAGTAAATACTATGCTATATATGCATTGTTTCCACAGTGAGGGAAGTTCCAAAAATGCATACTTCTTGCATGCATCTTAAGATGGGCAAAAACTTCTATCTTAAGATGGGCAGACATAAAGTATTCCCGCCGGTGCCACCCGTTCACGAGCATGACGCATGACCCAGCCATTGCTTCGTTTGTTGTTGAAAAACCAAAATCGATTTGGACTGATAGTCATCATCATCATAAACCCATCAACGGCTCACTACTGAGCGCAGGTCTCCTCTCAGAGAAGGGTTATAGGCCTTAGCCCAACACGCTAGCTCAATGCGAATTGGCGGACTTCACACACCTTCAAGAATGTTATGAAGAACTCTCAGGTGTGCAGGTTTCCTCACGATGCTTTCTTTCGCCATTGAAGCATGTGATATTTAATTGCTTAAACTCACTTGACTCGGAAGAGTCAGAGGTGCATACCCGGGATCAAACCTGCGACCTCCCGAATAGGAGACCACAGTCCTGACCACTAGCTAGCTATCACTGCTTATATATACATATAGATGGAGCTAAAGCTAAATTTTACTTCAGTTGCGTGGTCTAAAGCACACTCGTGTTTTGTGATTCTACTTGACATGGCTCCCCGCTAGATCGCTCCAGCTAGCTGAGCTCACTCCAAATCAGTCCACCCAGTTCAGGGAGGCAGACTTGTTCTTGCTTGTTCACTTAAAGGAGCACTCTGTAAAAGTATATCATATGATACTAATATTATAAATGCGAAAGTGGTTTGTCCTTCAATCACGCCGCAACAGAGCTACGGATCGCCGTGATTTTTTGCATGGGTATAGTTGATATATCACGTCATATATACAGTTTGCTAGGCAACATAGCAACCTAAATCTCGAGCGATGTTATTGCAAGTATTATTATGTTGCTAGGCAACCTAAATCTCGAACGATGTTAGATTGCGAGATAGTCTTAACATTACTACTTATCTTACTAATATTATAAAAGCGAAAGTGTATTTGTTTATTGGTTTGTCCTTCAGTCACGCTGCAACAAACCAACGGATTTACTTGATTTTTGCATGGGTATAGTTGAGGACCTGGAGAGTGACATAGGCTACTTTAATCCCGGAAAATCAAAGAGTTCCCGAGGGATTTTAAAAACTAAATCCACATGGACGAAGTCACGGGCATCAGCTAGTACCAAATAATAGTTATAGCCTTTAGTCGTTTGGAGTCCAGCAACAGAATCACAGAGTAAATAAGTCCACAAGGAATGAAGTACTATAATATTATCTATGGTACCTTGGTTCCTCTCACTCAGAGCAGAGCGAACAATCTATTAAGCATAAGCAGTGATAGCCCAGTGGTAACGACTGCAGTCTCTTATTCGGAGCGTCTGAGGTTCGATCCTGGGCACACACCTGTGACTTTTCGGGGTTAAATGTGTTTAAAGCAATTAAATATCACATGCTCCAATGGTGAAGGAAAATGTCGTGAGGAAACCTGCACACCTGAGAGTTCACCATAATATTCTCAAAGGTGTGTGAAGTCTACCAATTCTCATTGGGCCAGCATGGTGGACTATGGCCTATGACCCTTCTCTGAGAGGAGACTTGCGCTCAGTAGTGAGACGTTAATAGGTTGCTCATGATAATGATGAAGCATATGGGGTATTTCATTCTTAATCAGTGTCTAAAATTCATTCCTAATAGTATTTAGTTCATAGTTCGAAGAGCTGATGATCATTGGGGTCCCAAGGTGCTGGAGTAGCGACCCCACGCCGGGAAGCCAGACCCCCCACTAGGTGGACCGACGACATTAAACAAGTCACAGGGAGTCGCTGGATTAAGGCAGCGCAAGACCAAGGCCTGTGGAAGTCCACGCAAGAGACCTTTGTCCAGCAGTGGATGTCTCGGTTGACAAAAAGTATTTAGTTCATGTCATCATCATTATCATCCCATCAACAGCTCACTACTGAGCGCAGGTCTCCTCTCAGAGAAGGGTTATAGGCCATAGTCCACCACGCTGGCCCAATGCAAATTGGCGGACTACACACATCTTCGAGAACATTATGAAGAACTCTCAGGTGTGCAGGTTTCCTCACGATGTTTTCCTTCACCGTTGAAGCAAGTGAGATTGCTTAAACGCACTTGACTCCGAAAAATCAGAGGTGCGTACCCGGGATCGAACCTGCGACCCCCCGAATAGGAGACCACAGTCCTAACCACTAGGCTATCACTGCTTACCTTGCCTTTAGTTCATTTACTACATAAGAATAATGGGAGGATTTCATTACTGGAGACCCAATGTGTATTTCCATATTACAGGATGCCTACGGAGAAGATTCGGCGCGCTGCGTGGGTGCAGGCTCTGGGGATCGAGGAGAAGAACATGCAGAGGCTGCGTGGACCCTTCATCTGCTCCCTGCACTTCAGGGAGGAGGACTTCTACACCACCAAAGGTGGACAAAGAGCCGTGCAGAGAGGCGCTGTGCCTAGAACTGAACAGGTGAAATGCCCTTTTAGAATAGACTTAACCTTTTGACGACCTCCCTGGCTCAGTGGTCAGCGCTGTTGTCTTACAACTGGGAGGTCCCGGGTTCGATTCCCGGCGGGGTCAACTTTGGGAATTTATAATTTCTAAATTGTCTCTGGTCTGGTCTGGTGGGAGGCTTTGGCCGTGGCTTGTTACCACCCTACCGTCAAAGGCGTGCCGCCAAGCGATTTAGCGTTCGGGCACGATGGCGTGTAGAAACCAATTAGGGGTATGGGTTAAATGTTCACTTCCATACCCCTTACAAGTTAGCCTGCTACCATCTTGGACTGCATCGTCACTTACCATCAGGTGAGATCGCAGTCAAGGACTAGCTTGTCATTGAATAAAAAAATTAAAAAAAAAACTTTTACAAGTACTTCTGAATCGTCTTCGAATATAATAGATATTATGCTATGTATGCAGTGTTTCCACAATGAGGAAACAGAGGATTTACAGGTTAATCATTACCTACTGTCTCATGAATCGCTGCGCGCTGGAACGAATTATATCCACGCTTTTTACTTCATACTACTAAGATGCCCGTTTACGCATGCCCACCATGCTCCATGCTCGGAGCATGGTGGGATTAAAAAGAAGGGACAGAATCAGGAGCTCAGACATAAGGGAGAAAACCAGGGTTACGTACATCCTGGCTAGGATGGATCAGCTGAAATGGAGGTGAACAGGTCATATGCTTAGAGACGCAAAAGAAAAGTGGAGTACCCTAGTGACACAGTGGTACCCACGAGACGGGAAGAGAACAAAGGGCAGACAGCAAAGACATTGGGAGGACGAGCTGAAGCTTACAGCTGGTCCATTCTGGAGACGGGTAGCACAGGACCGTAACCACTGGAGAGAGCTGGAGGAGGCCTTTGCCGAGAGGCACTCAGCACTTAGAGACTTTTTAATTTAATTTAATTTTAAGTTAATCTTAGACTGAAATAAAGGCTATTTTTATTTTTTTTTATTTTTTACCTTTACAGATCTGCATCATATGTCTAGACACAGGCAGGAGGCTGTTCTCACTAAACTATTATAATTTGGAAGCACCCTACGAAAATGTGACCGGAATATCGGTGAGTTTAATCATTGGTGTTTTAACTATTCTATACTAATTTTTTTTTTTAATACACCAACAACTTCCATACAAAAATTTCCATCTTAAATCTATAATCTAATAACAGTATGTTAGTCAATTAAAGGTGTAAAAAGTTAATTATAACTAGGTAAATGCACTTATAGATAGTAAATTACAAGAACGAAAAGAAAGATAATAAGAAAATATGAAAAATAAAGGTTCAGTGGTTAATACTCCTAGTACAAGCAATATTTTTTTTGAATTTAATTAAGTTATTGTGGAAAATGTCCACATCACAAGCGCCCAGCACACAAATGTCATTATAGTACTTAAGTAAGCGGGGAATGGGTGAGTTCCTGCAAGACAACGTTGCAAAAAAATTTTGCAACACAAATTTTTTGTCAAAATTGCAATAATGTAACCCAAAGTAGCAAAATTTTGCTAATAAAATTCACTATTTACTGAGAAAACTATTGATGATACATAAAAACTTCATACTTCATGATTAAAGTACTCATTCTCTACAAAAAACTGCAATAACTATCATAGTTAAGTCACATCAATAATAGCTTTTGTTCTCTTAAATTTAATTAGATCGCCGCCGGTAGAAACAAAGGTATTGGTTACATTCGTATCATGTATTAATTCTTTTTTACTAATATTAAAAATGTGAAAGTGTGTTTGTTTGTTGGTTTGTCCTTCAATCACGCAGCAAGAAAGCTATGAATCGACGTGATTTTTTGCATAGGTATACTTGAGAACCTGGTGGGTGACATTGGCTACATTTTATCCGGGTAAATCAAAGAGTTCCCGCGGGATTTTAAAAACTAAATCCACGCGGACGAAGTCGCGGGCATCAGCTAGTGTTTTATAAAATTGCTGTGGCGATCTCTCTTTACAAGCGAAAAAGCCAGGCTTGCCTAATATCAGCTAGAGATTATAATATCTCACTAATTAATCAATCAACAAGTTTAATAAATAATTAAATAATGTGTTTAAATTTCACTTACCATCTGGTGAGTTCGCAGTCATGGACTATGTTGTCATTGACTGATTGAATAGATGAGCATGAAGCATGACCCAGCCATTGCTTCGCTCAAATATGGTTGAGCGAAGCAATGGCTGGGTCATGCGTCATGCTCGTGAACGGGTTCCACCGGCGGGAATGGGGCTACTTTATGTCTGCCCATCTCAAGATAGAAGTTAGTCAGTATGCATTTTTGGAACTTCCCTCATTGTGGAAACACTGCATATATAGCATAGTAAGGTCTTTACCTATGAAATTGCCTTTCTTCAGTACTGGTCATTTCAAATAAAAAAAGTTTGTAATGGCTCTGTATTCTAAATTCAAATTAATTTTGTTTTAAAACCATAACATTCTATTTACAAACTCAGTCTTTTGTTTTTTGATTAGCGTTGTATTTTCATTACATTTGAACATTTTTCGTCATAATGGATACTTTAAAAATTCGTGTAATTATGGAATATGAGTTCCGTCGTGGCACCAACGCGATACAAACGGCCCGTAACATCAAAAACGTTTACGGAGAGAACTGTACAAACGATCGCACAACCCGTTATTGGTTTTCCCGGTTCCGTTCTGGAAATTTTGACTTGAAAAATGAAGCTCGTAGTCGTCCGGAGACTTTGGTTAACAATAATGAATTAAAGGCGATTGTGAAAGCTGACGAAACTCAATCTACAGCTGAGCTAGCAGCAGCTTTTGATGTAAGCATCAAAACAATATTGATCCATTTGCGACAAATTGGCAAGGTAAAAAAGCTTGATAGATGGGTGCCCCACGACCTTAACGATCGCCAGCGCAACGTACGCGTCGAGACCTGCCTTGCGTTACTCAACAGGCAAAGAAATGAAGGAATTTTGAAACGAATTGTTACGTGCGACGAAAAATGGATTCTGTTCGACAATCGAAAGCGCTCAGCAAGTTGGTTAGACCCTGGTTCAGCACCAAAGCAATGCCCTAAACCAAAAATGACCCCTAAAAAGGTGATGGTCACTGTTTGGTGGTCTAGTGCGGGTGTGATTCACCACAGCTTTTTACAAAACGGCATGAGCATTAATGCAGATGTGTACTGTGAAGAACTGGAGAGAATGATGGAGAAGCTTGCACATCTGCAACCAGCTTTGGTCAATCGGTCGGTCGTCCCCACTGCTCCTTCACGACAACGCGCGACCCCATACTGCGCAACAGACAGTCTCCAAGCTGCAAGAGCTGGGGTTGGAAGCTCTTCCTCATCCGCCATACTCACCAGACCTTGCACCTACCGACTATTACTTTTTCCAAAATTTAGACAACTTTTTAGTGGGTAAAAAATTCAATTCCCGAGAGGCAGTACAAAATGCCTTTGAAGAGTTTGTTGCCTCCCGTCCAGCTGATTTTTACAAGAAGGGCATCAATAAACTGCCAATGCGTTGGCAAAGATGCGTCGATTGCATGGGTGATTACTTCGAATAACAGAAATAAAAAAGTTTGAAAAAATAAGTACTTTCACTTATTGCATACAAAACGGCAATTTCATAGGTAAAGACGTATTATTTACTGTATTGTAAATTTGTTTTGAAAAAAGCAACCGCCGAGTTTCTTGATGGTTCTTCTCGGCAGGAAGGGCATTCCGAACCAGTGGTAGAGCCAGACGATTCAAAAGCACTTGTAAAAAGTTTATTTGAATAAAAAATATTGCTATTCTATTCTATTCTAATTAAACATAAGATTATTAAATTGTAATCTTTTTAAAAAACTCAATTTTCAGATAAGCAAGTTAGGTTTCATCCTGTCGCCGCGCGTGTGTTGGGAGTGCGGGCAGCGTCTGTTGAACTGCGACACGTTCAGACAGAAGAGCGTGCGGGCGCAGCAGATATTGATGAAGTTAGCGCAACAAGATGAGGTGGTAAGTGCACACACACACACACACACACATCCTGTCGCCGCGCGTGTGTTGGGAGTGCGGGCAGCGTCTGTTGAACTGCGACACGTTCAGACAGAAGAGCGTGCGGGCGCAGCAGATATTGATGAAGTTAGCGCAACAAGATGAGGTGGTAAGTGCACACACACACACACACACACACACATCCTGTCGCCGCGCGTCTGTTGGGAGTGCGGGCAGCGTCTGTTGAACTGCGACACGTTCAGACAGAAGAGCGTGCGGGCGCAGCAGATATTGATGAAGTTAGCGCAACAAGATGAGGTGGTAAGTGCACACACACACACACACACACACACACACACACACACACACACACACATCCTGTCGCCGCGCGTGTGTTGGGAGTGCGGGCAGCGTCTGTTGAACTGCGACACGTTCAGACAGAAGAGCGTGCGGGCGCAGCAGATATTGATGAAGTTAGCGCAACAAGATGAGGTGGTAAGTGCACACACACACACACACACACACACACACACACACACATCCTGTCGCCGCGCGTGTGTTGGGAGTGCGGGCAGCGTCTGTTGAACTGCGACACTTTCAGACAGAAGAGCGTGCGGGCGCAGCAGATATTGATGAAGTTAGCGCAACAAGATGAGGTGGTAAGTGCACACACACGCACACACACACACACACACACACACACACACACACACACACACACACACACACACACACACACACACACACATCCTGTCGCCGCGCGTGTGTTGGGAGTGCGGGCAGCGTCTGTTGAACTGCGACACGTTCAGACAGAAGAGCGCCCAACTAGCAAAAATAGGTCATATAAGAGTTTTGCAAACGTTTTGGATATAACTGAATGGTATGCTTTTAAGTCATACAATGGTCAAACAAACGTTTATACAACGCGATTTTGGCGCAGTTACTATGGCTATAAAGTCATATAGCTGTCATTCAAAAGTCATAAGCAAAAACGTTTAGTCAATTAGGTGTTATAAAATTAATATTTTAAGTATATTTCGTCATAGTAGTGTTGTAATTTATTATTTGTATGAGTATTTAGTCGTATAGTTATCATAGCGCAGACGTTTATCTGACCAATGAATCGTTGTGATGCAGTATTGAAGCGCTTTCAATCATAAGTAATATTAATAAATTCTACTGTCTGTGAGTAGCTCGGCGTCTGCAAAAAATTAAAAAACAAAGAGTAATATGTATTTAATATTTTATACTTGAGTGTAATCAATATTCACAAGTTTGAAATGGGATGTGTTTATTTTTAAGTTAGGAAAACTTAATGCGAATGTCACTTTTGCGACCAACTTTTTAGGTTTATTAATATATTTTAAATGCCCCCTTGATTTCTTTTAAATTTAATTATATTTTTCTGTAATAAAAATAAATTATTATTTGTCATAATGCCATTATGATTTACAAAATACTTATATATGATAAATACTGCTGTGTTAAGAGTAAAAACTCCTTCATAATGCCATTATGAGTTACAAAATACTTATATACGATAAATACTGCGGTTTTAAGAGTTAAAACTTAAAGAACGCCATCATTACAAACCTATCAGAGTTCCTTAAAACATTTTAGTAATCCGTCATTTTGTCATTCCAAAACATAGTTCTTTTACATTATCAGAATATAACTATTGCATAGATAGGTATATTATAGACCTCGCCTAACGTTTTAGTCGCAATTGTATTTTAAGAAAGTAATAATAATTGCAAACAATTTCTATGGTATAGGTATATGTGCTTTAATCCTGGGTATGAGCTATCTCTATTCCAAATTTCAGCCAAATCGGTTCATTCTTTGTCGCGTTAAAGAGTAACAAACATCCATCCATCCATACATACCTATATCATCACAAACTTTCACATTTATAATATTAGTATGATGTGATTAACTTTAAAGAAATTTTTTCTTCTTCATAATTTTAATCAATTTCATAATTTTTTCTTTTTCTTCTTTCATAATTTTACGGTTTATTGTACGGAACCATCACTCTCTGTCGCGTTTATTTAAAATGTCAGAATTCTGACGTTTTGAACCTAACAAATCATAAGCACTAGCCTTTAGTCATACAGTGGTTTCGGATATGACATTTATATGACTTTATTGACATGTAACATTCATAAGAAACCGAAATTATGACTAGTCTTACAGTTGCGGATATAAAAGCTTTTATATAACCAAATTGCTATAAGGTGTCATATATAAGTTGTAATACCAGCCAAAATGTCTTGGCTAAAACGTTTGTATGACTGTTTATTTTCTGCGATTAAATTGCTTTATAGCTATGTCATACAAACGTTTGTACGAGGACATTTTATTACCAAATTGCATTAAAACATAAAAGCAATATACATGACGCCTGTACAACGTCACGTTTTAAAACTTGCTAATATACGGTACTTATAGGACGAATTAGTCATAAAAGGTTAAAATGTTATGACCATTTTGTTAGTTGGGCGTGCGGGCGCAGCAGATATTGATGAAGTTAGCGCAACAAGATGAGGTGGTAAGTGCACACACACACACACACACACACACACACATCCTGTCGCCGCGCGTGTGTTGGGAGTGCGGGCAGCGTCTGTTGAACTGCGACACGTTCAGACAGAAGAGCGTGCGGGCGCAGCAGATATTGATGAAGTTAGCGCAACAAGATGAGGTGGTAAGTGCACACACACACACACACACACACACACACACACACACACACATCCTGTCGCCGCGCGTGTGTTGGGAGTGCGGGCAGCGTCTGTTGAACTGCGACACGTTCAGACAGAAGAGCGTGCGGGCGCAGCAGATATTGATGAAGTTAGCG